>CM050421.1:20192155-20385906 GCA_027564155.1 Gymnocypris eckloni scoliostomus | reverse complement strand
TCAGTTCTCCTTTCTCTCTAAAATGGGCTCATATTAAGTTAAAGCTCATATTAAGTTGGAAAGGAAACAGAAGCATTGTTGAAGAAAATACTTGAAACTGTATACTTGTTATGTCACTCATAATTTAACATAATTGAGCTGCAGTCAAGCCTTTTTATAAAGTACATAGCAACACTGCAAGCTATTAACAAGAAACTGAAACAACACAACACTGATTAAAGGCTACTTCAAGGTTCAATACTTCTACATCTCTTTTGATATTGAACTAGCACATTAAAACACAGCAAGAATTAACCTGACAAAATTAAGGGTTTAATTTTGATTGATGTATCAAATCAGAACAAACTTCACACAAAACTTAAAACTAAAAAACATGCTACTACTACTAATACAATTTAATTAATGAACACCATAATGAATAAAATGTATACTATATAGGCCTACATTACTTTATTCACACGAGGCATTGACACTTGACGGAGGATTGTGATTAACAGCAGTATGTAGGAAAATAATTTTGAACTACTAAAAAAGCACTATTAATGAATAAAAATACAACCTAAATAGTTTATTCTGAGTTACAAATTACTGCTATAAGCAAGTTCATTTTGGTGACACTATTTATTCTCTTCAGTGTCTGTCTTCTTTGTCCTTATTACCTTTCTGGACCTTGAACATGTCAATTGTGTTCTTGTCTAGGGTCAGAATTCTCTGAGATTTTATAAAAAATATCTTATGTTGTGACAAAGGTCTTACAAGTTTGGAATGACATGAGGGTGAGTAATAAATGACAGAATTTGTATTTTTGGGTGAACTATCCCTTCAATGTTCCTAACCGTTTTAGTGAGTTCCCTCAGTGAAGTTCAGTGAATTTTGTTTGTGAACTGGTCTGAAATGTGAGGTATGTTTTTGAATTAGCTCATAAAAGTCATTGGGTTAATGACTCTGATAAGCTGGGTCGATACTGTCATGACTTGGGTCATACTTGGGTCATACTTGGGTCGATACTGTCATACTTGGGTGCCAATAAGACAAGTAATGCATTTTTTTTAGAAATATTAATCTACAAGTATTGTGATTTGATATTGCAATGTACAGTATAGCATCATCAACAACTAGCCGGTTGTTGAGCTCGTAAATAAATTGAGAGTTCATCTGGATTCTCCACAATGCCTTAAGGACACATGTCTTTGCAGAGTAAAAAAACAATTGATTGTAATTGATTGTAATTGTGATGTGTGTCATGTGGTGTGCGCTGGGTAATCTCACGTTGCTTTCTCACATCCACTTAAAAGAGATAACATAACACTCATAGATAACAAGACATTCGGCCCCCTGTTGGAACAAAAACTTTTCTATACCTCGTTTATAAGCAGGGGCTAAAATAAATCCATTAAAATTTGAATTAATATTGATTCTGGAAGAAAAAAATATATCAATCAATCAGTTAATATTATAGTTGTGTGAATAATTTTCCCCCATGAGCTGGTCCTTTTTTGTGAATTAAGAACACACAACACAATTTAGACCAGTTCACATATTTGTTCACAACTGACTCTTATAAGATGGTTCTGTTTAGTCAATCAAAGGCATACAGCGCAAACAGTTTACACCATTTGAACAACAAAACTTACTCTGTGTCAGTTCTTTTGATGGAATCAAAAGCATACAACACCACTAGGATAGTCCAAATTACTCATAGGAGCTGATTCTTATAAATAATCATTCAAAAAGACTAATTAGTTCCTAGTTTGAATCTACATGACAAATCCTTCACTGGCCTAATTATCTCAATGAATCTGTCAGAATAGTTACTGTGTTAAAGGGGTCATGCACTGAGAAATACATATGACATATAAGAGGTCATTGTACTATTAAAACCTCCTGTATGTTTCAGAACTTAAAACTTTGTTGTTAGTCATTCCAAATTGTGGAAAAACTGTGTTTGCGCTGCCTTCCATCTGATCCCAACGTTAGAAAAGAGTGGATGAACTTTATTTTTAATGAAGACCCAGACTGCATCAGTAAGAACTTTGTTCAGTCAGTAAGAATCATTAAAGTCCTTTGTTCACTTCATTTTACCGCAGATTTGTTTACAAACAAGGCACAATTCAACACGGGAAAAGACGATGCTGTGCTGATTATACTGGATCCGACAGTAATCTTGCAACTCACAAGTGTGTTATCTTCAGTCCACCACGCCTATTAAAATGCTGTATTTTGATGAGTTAAAAACAGGACATGAAATAGCTTATTCCTTCTAAATTGCGATGTTTTTTATGTAAAAATATTGATAACATTATCGTATAAAATAAAAAATAAAGGCAGTTTATGACCCCTTTATCATCTGACTCATTTAGCTAAAACTTCAGCATGACTTTCAGGGATGCAGTGACCTTGCATAAATACACAGCTTGTTAATGCCACACTATTGAAAATGTGGTTAATTAGTAATGTTCGTATTTTTTATCCAAAGCGACTTAAAAATGAGGACATTATAGAAGCAATCAAAACCAACAAAAGAGCAACAACATGCAAGTGCTATTACAAGTCCTGGTTAGCCTAACGCAGTACACGTAGGAAGGTGTTTTATTTTTATTTATTTTAAATTGTGTAACTTGTAATTAACTATTCCCCCAACACTACAGGAATCGCTCGACTACTACAAATACATAATAATCTTAGTTTACCTTCCAATAGAGCAAATAATCCAAAAGTTTGTCAGCAAAACAAAACAAAAAAACCTTCCTAAAACCTCATCATATCCTCTCTAGACTTTGAAATAATCATCTGAATAGCGGATCACGTTTACCAGAGTGGTTTTGGACACATTGGGCTGCATTACTGTAGACAGTCTCATTGGCTTCACACTGAACAGTGAGAACTTCTCCAGCAGGTAATTGTCTCAAAAAGATCCTTCTGCTACGAGAGCTCTGCAGAAGTGACTTGACCCTTCATCTCAATCACCCATTCAACAATGCTCCAAACCATTCAGAATCATTACCCTCCATTACCCAGCAGCCCCTGCAGTAATGCCACTGCATCAAATTCCACAAGGACTCACACACACGCTCACATACAAAAGACCAGGTGACACGGCGACCCGTTAAAATTATCTCATCACACTGTCTTTTTTAATGTAGAAGAGTATGAGAGGAGTGGGGCTACGGGAGAGCGGGGTAATGACACTTTGAAGTGTCAGGAAGATCAGGTGAAAGCAGCGTTTGTGACTCTACTCTATTCCTGCAGAGAGAGGATTCAATTATCTTCATCCAGACCAATTATAGGCGTTCTTCTTTGGCCCGTGGATCTCACCTGCATTATTCAACCCTGCCCTTAAACATGGATGACATGATGAGGCTTGTCTGAAAAAAATGGATGAATGCCCACCCGAAGAAAGAGTCTGAAAAATGTTAATGTGGGGATTTATAAGAACTGTACCATATGTTCAAGGAGATTTACATCCAGACTGAGCCAACTGGAGCATCATGGGTCTTCCTGGCTTGTTGTAGGTAATCCAAGCATGTTTTTGGAGATTTGTTGACAATCTAGTTTGAAATGCATAAAGGCTCCTTATTGGTTCTTAGCAGCTATTTTTTTTTGATTGCCTTTTGTTATATTAGGTCAAGTTGGGTATATGTTTCTTAAAAAAATATATTTACATTAAACAAATAGGACAAAAGTACAAAACAGTGTACTACATTTGCATGAAGCAATACTATTGATTTGAAGATGTTGATGATGGATGGATGGATGGATGGATGGATGGATGGATGGATGGATGGATGGATGGACTGTTGTTCCTTTAATTGTAAAATAAATAAATTATTTATTTTAAATGTTTTGTTTATATATTTAAATGAATAAAATATTTGAATGTATATAAACGCGTGTGTGCGTGTGTAGTTTTAACACAAATATAATTTGTCATCATTCATCATATACTGGAGATAAAAGATCAAGCTGAGCAGACTGCATTTTGGCATTCCGTACAGTAGGTATTCCATGCATAATGTGTAAAGCATGTATACGTACTGTATTCTATGGCTTAATTGTACTATGCTATTCAAAACATAGACTGTTCTTATTGGATTCTGTGGTGTGGTTTGTACAGAGCAGCTTTAGTACAGAACACGTGGAGGGAGAAGGGAGAGAAGTAGTGCCTTTCATCACTGGATTTAATTAAACCCAAAATAGTATTTAATATGACTGAATCAACCATAAATATAATAATACATACCAACAAATCTAATGTTTATGGGCTAAATTAGGTAAAAACAGCTGAACTTTTTTAAGAGTACAGTGAATGCATACAAAAAGTAGGTCTGTTGATTTAATGCATTTTAGTATGATTCATTTCAATTAATTTGATCAATTAATCAGTATATTATGTCATTTGATTAACAGTTTCAATTGAATAGCAACCCAAGCAGAAAGCCTAGCTTTCAGAGGCAGGACTAATATCTTGATCCTCTGCCACAAAAACATAGCGCACTGAAACTGCAGGGGTCACAATTTGAGTTTGTGAGTGTGTGTGTTTTTATACACACAAAGCAGATGAGAGCACAGCATTACTCTCTGATGAGTGGCTGTTCATTCTACGGTTCCCATATGTGTTAAATTATTCAGATCCAACCATCTCAACTCACATCAGATCACCCCGCATGCTGTACAATATGCTCTCATTTCAGTCTAGAATCCTGACTATACTGTCGCCTAGAGACCATTACTGAGGGAAGGTAAAGGCAGCTCAGGAGTGATCTCGCTAACAGGCACAGAGCAGTGTGTAAGCGTGTGTGTAAAAGTGAGTGTAAGATGTAAGGTACTCTTAATTACTGCCGTTATTTCTGGCAGTGTATAAATCATGCGTTATCCTTACTAATGAGAGTTAGCCCTCCATGCCTACAATAAAATATCCCACCTTCAGTATCATAATCACCTGCTTCTCCTTTATCGGAAATTAAAAAACACAGAAAATAACGTGATCAATGCTTGTAAGAGCAAAAACCTGCAGAGACCACATCAAATTACACAAATTTACTAAGTAACTAAATACAGGTTGCATATGTGACCACAAAACCAGTCTTAAGTGTACATTTTTCAAAATTGAGATTTATGCATAATCTGAAAGCTGAATAAATAAGCTTTCCATTGATGTGTGGTTTGCTAGGATCAGACATTTTGCCGAGATACAACTATTAGAAAATCTTGAATCTGAGGGAGCTTAAATCTAAAAAATCTAAATAATGAGAAAATTGCCTTTAAAGTTGTCCAAATGAAGTTCTAAGCAATGCACATTACTAATCAGAAATGACGGTAAGAAATGTACAAAAAAATTTATGGAACACGATCTTTACTTAATTTTGGCATAAAATAAAAATAAATAATTTTGACCAATACAATGTATTTTTGGCTATTGCTACAAATAATCCCCAGCGATTTAAGACTGGTTTTGTGGTCCAGGGTCACATATATATACAGGTGCATCTAAAAAAAATTGAATATCATGCAAAAGTTCCTTATTTTTTATAATTTATTTCAAAAAATTAAACTTTAATATTTTCTAGATTCATTACATGTAAAGTAAAACATTTCAAAAGTGTTTTACTTTTATTTGGATGATTAGAGCTTACAGCTCATGAAAGTAAACAATCCAGTATCTCAAAATATTAGCATATTTTCATTGGAGTTGCATTAAATGACTATCCCTACAGTATAAATTCCAGGGAATCTCTTGTTCTTTGAAACCACAATAATGAGGAAGACTGCTGACATGGCAATGGTCCAGAAGACAATCATTGATACCCTGGCAATCATTGACAAGGTTATAACTGAAAGGAGTGGCTGTTCACAGAGTGCTGCATCAAAGCATATTAAATGCAAAGTTGACTGAAAGGAAGAAATTGGGTAGGAAAAGGTGTACAAGCAACAGGGATGACTGCAAGCTTGAGAATACTGTCAAGCAAAGCTGATTCAAACATTTGGGAGAGCTTCAAAGGGAGTGGACTGAAGCTGGAGTGAGTGCATCAAGAGTCACCATGCTCAGACATCTTCAGGAAAAGGGCTACCAAGCCACTTCTGAAACAGAAACAATAACAGAATCATCTTACCTTGAGGAAGACTGGAGAGGCATAGAATCCAAGCTGATTTAAGTCCAGTGTGAAGTTTATGAAGTCAGTGATGATTTGTGTGCCGTGACGTCTGCTGGTGTCGGTCCATTGTGTTTTATCAAGTCCAAAGTCAATGCAGCCGTCTACCAGGACATTTTGGAGCACTTGATGCTTTCACCTGCTGACAAGCTTTATGGAGATGCTGATTTCCTTTTCCAGCAGGACTTTAGGACCCACAGTGCCAAAACCACTTCCAAGTGGTTTGCTAATCATAATATTACTGTGCTTGATTGGCCAGCCAACATGCCTGACCTGAACCCTATATGAAATTGATGGGATATTTTCAAGAGAAAGATGAGAAACAGTCGATCAAACAATACAGATGAGCTAAAGACTCAATAATGCATCAGCAGTGCCACAGGCTGATCACTCCATGCCACACCTCACTGATGCTGGAATTTGTGCTAAAGGAGCCAAGCATAAGTGCATAAATGAACATACTTTAAAGAACTTGAATTTTTCTGTTTTGAAAATCCTTTTTTTGATTGATCTTAGTAAATTATGTAATGTTTGGAAATACTGGATTTTTGACTTTCATGAGCTGTAAGCTCTAATCATCAAAATAAAAAAATAAAAAAACTTTTTAAATGTTTTACTTTACATGTAATGAATCTAGAATATATGAATGTTTCACTTTTTGAAATAAGCTACAAAAAATAATGAACTTTTTCATGATATTCTAATTATATTAATTTTTGTGATATATGAATACACAAATTTGTATAATGACATGGGTATGGCATAGGTATTACAAGGAGAAAGTGACTTATGAGGACATTACCCAATGTCTAAAGACTTATAAATCATACAGAGTGAGTTTTTTTTTGAGAAAGTAAAAATACACAAAGTTTCCTGTAAGGGTTAGGGTTTTGCTGTATTTTGAACCATATAAATGCAGCCTTGGTGAGTCGAAGATACTTTTTTGATAATAATAATAAAAACATTTAAAAAAAATCTTACAGATCTAAAACTTTTAAACGGTTCTGTATTATGGGGAAAAACATTTGTGCCCAACAGCAAACTGTAAATTATTAGTATTACATGCGAACAGGTTGTTTCCAAAATAAACTAGTGCACATGAAAAAAAAAAACGCTAAGAAAAGCAGGGATTAAACCTGCCTTGAAATAACCTAAATCAAATCAATCAGGACTAAAGCGGTTTCATAAATGACAATTTAAGTTCACGCAATCTCACTATTTGGATCCAGGTTCAATGAGTCAGGATCATTTTGATATCACTTATTCTTAAACAGCCCTTAATGTCGATCATGGATCAGATCGATCCACCATGGTAAACAGCAAATATTTGTGCCGTTTAATGCATTTGAGACGTTGTGTTTTCCTCAGTGCATAACTGACACGTCACATGTATATTTTTATCTGTAAATGTTAAAAAGTCATGCACACATACAGTACATACAAGTGGGCGAGGATCAAGTGAGCAAATGAGCGCTAGCAGAATAGAATAATAGCACAATATTTCTGAATAAAATGTTCCTGTGGCTCAGTGATTAGAGCATTGCGTTAGCAGTGCAAAGGTTGTGGGTTCGATTCCCAGGGAACTCATATACTGACAATACAAATGTATAGCCTGAATGCACTGTAAGTCGCTTTGGATAAAAGCGTCTGCTAAATGTAAAATATGCATTCTGCTAAAATATTTGTTGTTGGACAACAAATGTGACATGTAGAATTTTAATCCTACAATATATGAGTGTATTTTGTATGATAGTAGTAACTGTAAATCAAATGTAAGCTTAATACAGCCATGCTAGCTCAAATGAGTATGTGTTCCTCTTATCAGTTAAAATGTAGTCTGATTTCTATTATTTATTTTCATTTTTAATTCAAAATTTCAAAATGTCAATATGTAGTGTTTTAATGCTTTAATGCTTTAAAGAGCAATTTTAGATAAATGTTCTAATAACCATAAAGGGTACAGCTGTCATTAAACCCAAGAGAAAGGCTGCATGGCTAGAAACTGCTGATCAACTGAATGCACAAGTAGCAACTATGTAAAAATGTTTTCATATATCTTAAAAAAAATAAAAAGGTCATTACATTTTGGGTAACATTCATTAAATTGCACATGCACATCCATGACATTGCGTATCCAGCTTATGTAAAATCTGTTGCACCTTCGCAAATTATTGTGTGTATATGTGTACATAAAGTAGAATGTGTACATACGGTGTATGATGTGTATTGATATGTGTATTGTATTGATAACATCTCGGTTACATAGGTAACCCTCGTTCCCTAAAGGAGGGAATGGAGACGTACGTCAGACTGACCGATTAACTGGAATCTCGCTAGAGAGGCCAATCTGCTTCGAGTGTAACTAAAACGAGCCAATGCACATTGGCATGCAATCATATGCAGCAGCTGCTCACCTTGCAGTGCGGGTATATAATGAGCAGCAGGTGCGTTGCATCTTCAGGTTTTCGCTGAGGAGCCGAATTGGTAAGGCGGCAGCATCAGCGGGGTCCAGGGACTGTGGCGACGGGACATACATTTGCTTCCCCTCCTTTAGGGAACGAGAGTTACCCATGTAACCTAGACATTCCCATTCAGTCGGTCACGTTCGACGACGTCAGACTGACCGACGAATAGGAATCCTTACCAAAGCACCCCAGGAGCTGCCCCCTTCCAGCGCTCTGTAGCAAGCCTCCTGTACCCCCTTGCTTAAGGACGGTGGGACAGGGCAAACAAAACAAAAGAGAGTGTCGATCACTGCTGTTCCCCAAAACCCATTTAGTGAGACTATTGGATAACACTGGGAAAGCATACCCTTTCACTGGAATTTAACCGTCTCGCCCACCAAGAAACCTGATGACCAGGTCGTGCTTACACCAACAGACTTAAAATATCAAAAGACAATTCCAAGACAAGCAGGAGAAAGAAAAGAGATACACAGATTCACATTTAAATGATTTTGTCTTTAATCAGATGAGAATATGGATATTAAATATACTATTTGTGTAATATTGATGATTAAGTAACATTTTTTTTAGAATTTTGCATAAAAAACTAAAAGGGGACAACAGCAGCAATACATTCAAGGTTTCTTAGAGAAGAAACTATATCAAAGACAGGTAGATACAGTGCAGTGCAGGTCAGAGCCAATCCATTCGGCAGGGCCAAGTTGGCCAGCAAATTAGCAGGTCAGAGAGGGCCCGTGAGGACTATACCAGCAGCAATCTATCTGCAGCAACAGGTGAAAGTCAGAACATTCAATGTATTTTACAAAAAGTTCACTAGACACACACACACACACACACTGATTGTCTATTTGATCTCTCAAACGGGCACAGAAGGCTAATGTCGCGGCTTGTGCCCCTCCCCCACCTGCGGGTAGGGCTAGAGGGAGGTACAGGTCAAAGAGAGGTAGGCAAGACCTGAGGGAGGTGATCCAGATGAAACGTTCTCAACAACGCTCTAGTCTGGACCAGAGTCAAAATTAACATCTACTCCCTTCCCTCTGGGGGCCTTATCATCGGCCCTTAGCTTCCCCGCTCTAATTCCCCTTCAACCACCATCTACCCCACCTGACCGAGGTTAGGTGGGAATCTAAGACTGCAGTCAGACTGGACCTATGATGATTTCGGTCAAGTTCTATGTTCATCGAAACTGCCTTACTGATGGTCCGGACCTGAGGCCTCCTCTGAGGTTTCTGTGGGAACCTCCTTGGTCTTCGGGTTATTCTGGTCAGCACTGCAATCCCCAGATCCGTAGGTCCTTATCAGAACTGGGATGCCCTTTACAGTCTCCGGCCCCGAGGGGCCTCCTGTGGAGGGTTTCACTAATCATGTGGGACAAGCTACTGAGTCTCTCACTCTGAGGAGTGAGTTTTGGCCGCTCTCCAGAGCTGTCATTCAGCAGCCTCAGGTTGTTAGGCCTCTTCATGCTCCGCTTACATCGCCCTCCTTGTTGGTCGAGCTAGCATTGCTCCCCTCACCTTAGAGGGTCACCTATGAGCAGGCCGCTCCCTTCTGAGCATTGTTGGTAGAGCTAGCATTGCTCCCCTCACCTTAGAGGGTTACCTATGAGCATGCCACTCCCTTCCGGGCGCCTGAGTTCCCTCTCATTCTGAGGAATGAATTCTTCGCTCTCCAGAGCTCGTTGTTGGTAGAGCTAGCATTGCTCCCCTCACCATAGAGGGTCAGCTATGAGCATGCCGCTCATTTCTGAGCGTCTAAGTTCCCTCTCATTCAGGGAATGAGTTCTCCGCTTTCCAGAGCTCCCTGCTGGTCGAGCTAGCACTGCTCCCCTCACCATAGAGGGTCACCTATGAGGATGCCGCTCCCTTCTGGGTGTCTAAGTTCCCTCTCATTCTGAGGAATGAGTTCTCCGCTCTCCAGAGCTCGTTGTCGGTAGAGCTAGCATTGCTCCCCTCACCATAGAGGGTCACCTATGAGCATGCCGCTCCCTTCTGGGCATCTGAGTTCCCTCTCATTCTGAGGAATGAGTTTTCCGCTCTCCAGAGCTCGTTGTCGGTAGAGCTAGCATTGCTCCCCTCACCTAGAGGGTCACCTATGAGCATGCTGCTCCGTTCTGAGCGTCTGAGTTCCCTCTCATTCTGTGGAATGAGTTATCCGCGACCATCACCTCCACGACCATCACCTCATGTTGCAGCATGATAATGCACGGCCCCATGTTGCAAGGATCTGTACACAATTCCTGGAAGCTGAAAACATCCCACTTTTTGCATTGCACCGGACATGTCACCCATTGAGCATGTTTGGGATGATCTGGATTGGTATATATGACAGCGAGTTCCAGTTCCTGCCAATATCCAGCAACTTCGCCCAGCCATTGAAGAGGAGTGGACCAACATTCCACAGGCCACAATCAACAACCTGATCAACTCTATGAAAAGGAGATATGTTGCACTGCGTGAGGCAAATGGAGGTTACACCAGATACTGCCTGGTTTTCGGACTCCCCAATCCAGTAAAATTGCACATTTTAGAGTGGCCTTTTATTGTGGCCAGCCTGGAGGCACACCTGTATAGTAATCATGCTGTCTAATCAGCATCTTGATATGCCACACCTGTGAGGTGGATGGATTAGCTCAGCAAAGGAGAAGTGCTCACTAACACAGACTTAGACAGATTTGTGAACAATATTTGAGCAAAATAGACCTTTTGTGTACATAGAAAAAGTCAGATCTTTGAGTTCAGCTCATAACAAATGGGGGCAAAAACAAAAGTATTGAGTTTAAAATTGTGTTCAGTATATATACAGTGGGGCAAAAAAGTATTTAGTCAGCCACCAATTGTGCAAGTTCTCCCACTTAAAAAGATGAGAGAGGCCTGTAATTTTCATCATAGGTATACCTCAACTATGAGAGACAAAATAAGAAAAAAAAATCCAGAAAATCACATTGTAGAATTTTTAAAGAATTTATTTGCAAATTATGGTGTGAAATAAGTATTTGGTCAATAACAAAATTTCAGCTCAATACGTTGTTATATACCCTTTGTTGGCAATGACAGAGGTCAAACGTTTTCTGTAAGTCTTCACAAGGTTTTCACACACTGTTGCTGGTATTTTGGCCCATTCCTCCATGCAGATCTCCTCTAGAGCAGTGATGTTTTGGGGCTGTCTGGGCAACACGGACTTTCAACTCCTCCAAAGATTTTCTATGGGGTTGAGATCTGGAGACTGGCTAGGCCACTCCAGGACCTTGAAATGCTTCTTACGAAGCCACTCCTTCGTTGCCCGGGCGGTGTGTTTGGGATCATTGTCATGCTGAAAGACCCAGCCACGTTTCATCTTCAATGCCCTTGCTGATGGAAGAAAGTTTTCACTCAAAATCTCACGATACATGGCCCCATTCATTCTTTCCTTTACACAGATCAGTCATCCTGGTCTCTTTGCAGAAAAACAGCCCCAAAGCATGATGTTTCCACCCCCATGCTTCACAGTAGGTATGGTGTTCTTTGGATGCAACTCAGCATTCTTTCTCCTCCAAACACGACAAGTTGAGCTTTTACCAAAAAGTTCTATTTTGGTTTCGTCTGACCATATGACATTCTCCCAATCCTCTTCTGGATCATCCAAATGCTCTCTAGCAAACTTCAGACGGGCCTGGACATGTACTGGCTTAAGCAGGGGGACACGTCTGGCACTGCAGGATTTGAGTCCCTGGCAGCGCAGTGTGTTACTGATGGTAGCCTTTGTTACTTTGGTCCCAGCTTTCTGCAGGTCATTCACTAGGTCCCCCGTGTGGTTCTGGGATTTTTGCTCACAGTTCTTGTGATCATTTTGACCCCACGGGGAGATCTTGCATGGAGCCCCAGATCGAGGGAGATTATCAGTGGTCTTATGTCTTCCATTTTCTAATAATTGCTCCCACAGTTGATTTCACTTCACACCAAGCTGCTTACCTATTGCAGATTCAGTCTTCCCAGCCTGGTGCAGGTCTACAATTTTGTTTCTGGTGTCCTTTGACAGCTCTTTGGTCTTAGCCATAGTGGAGTTTGGAGTGTGACTGTTTGAGGTTGTGGACAGGTGTCTTTTATACTGATAACGAGTTCAAACAGATGCCATTAATACAGGTACAGTGGAGGACAGAGGAGCCTCTTAAAGAAGAAGTTACAGGTCTGTGAGAGCCAGCAATCTTGCTTGTTTGTAGGTGAACAAATACTTATTTTCCACCATAATTTGCAAATAAATTCTTTAAAAATCCTACAATGTGATTTTCTGGATTTTTTTTTCTTATTTTGTCTCTCATAGTTGAGGTATACCTATGATGAAAATTACAGGCCTCTCTCATCTTTTTAAGTGGGAGAACTTGCACAATTGGTAGCTGACTAAATACTTTTTTGCCCTACTGTATATATATATATGCTGGAAAAAAAAAATGTTCTATGGTCATAAAAAAACATACATTTTTTAAATAACTTTTATGTTCCACAGCAGTAAGACATTCATTCAGGTTTGAAAATGATATGAGGGTGAATAAATTCTGACAGAAGGTTTCATTTTTGGGTGAATTATCACTTTAAAATAGCTAGACATTGAGTTATTCATAGTTTGCCAAGATCCAGTTTAAAAGGCGTGCTAAAACTGATTAGTTTGAATAATAGTTTAATCTTACAATATGTTTGTTGATACTTTTTAGCCATTTTAATTAATCTTCCTACATTTAAAATAAATGGCCATTCAACCACGCCTTTTAAAACATAATTAAACACACTGAAAAAAAAGTATCCTTGTACAATAGCAAGTATCTTGCTTCAGTTTATTAGAGCTGCCAACACATTGTCTCGTTATTTCAACAAAAAGAATGCTAGCTTTTCAATGTTTGCACCGGGTATAATTGTGACTTAGTCAGAAGAAGGTTATCTTAACAATAATCAGTTTCTGTGAATGACTGGAACAACCGCAGGCATGATTAGACCTCTTTTAGCACAGTTGGATATTCTGCCAAGACCTGAAGAAAAACAGCTGGCGAAATATGCGAGTGAAAAAGAAAAGCACTAGTGTGTTTTTGAAATGTAGAAAAGTCTTAAATGGATTGTTTTAATTCACTCATGAAAGCCTCAGTGGTGCTGGCACTGGGAGCACAGGACACGTCTGGCTAATATGTATTTGATGAAACATATTAATATTCTTCCGGCAGCTTTTGGAGTGAGCTTCCGAGGAAACAATATGACCTATAATATTGTGGTTAATAGCAGCTAAGGAAAAACTATATATATACGAGATTTAGTAGAACAGTAATGATTTTCAAAAAAGCTTCTAGAGATGAGTATGAAATGTATGAACACACACACACACACACACACACACACACACACACACACACACACACACACACACACACACACAGCCCTTGTGTGCTGATATTTACTCATAAACAAGCTGCAGGCTGTGAGTATATTTCTATATGTCTGTACTCATGTGAAAAAAGTGTACTCCATGACAGGTTAGGAGGTTAGGATAGAAAGTCAAGAGATATACACTAGGCCATATTAAACAACATTAGAATTCAATCTATCATGTCTGTACGCCTTTCTGTTTAGGCGTATCTATCCATCTCAGTTAAAACTGCTAGTCGTCCTGCTGACAATGTGGTTTGGAAAAGCTCATAATTAATAATTACGCTTCCACATTTTGATGATTTAATAAAAGAAAATTAAGAACTGTAATTGATTTTGCTAGTCATTTTACTGAATAAGCCAACCACATAATTAGTTTCATGTGATTGGTTTCATGTTCCACAAAGCAACGGATGCTTTTGTGAAAGAAGAACCACAGAATGCATGGCTCACTATATCATTGAGAATTTTTCAATTATAGCATATGATTTTCTGTGAAAATATAAAGTAAACACTTTATCATTAAAATGAGAATGTGATGAGTGCATCTTTATCTATCTATCTATCTATCTATCTATCTATCTATCTATCTATCTATCTATCTATCTATCTGTAAGGCCCGGCTAGATCGACCCAATGACGGCAGTCGTTCAGCGGGTGAAGGCCTTTGCGTATTTCTGTCTTTCCTTTTTCACGACACAACCGGATTAAATGGAACACTTTTTCTTATATATTTTATCTCGTTATTTCATCTGACTCCATAAATGAAAAGGTTTTAATGATATCGGTGCATCATTAAAATATGAAGCGAATGATTGATTATTCTTTTCGGCTCTTTTTAATACTTTATCCGCTCAGATGTAGGGAAACTATATCGCTTAGAGGCCCTGTTTTTCACAGGTCTCACGGACACAATCTCGTCAGGCCCGGTCGTCAATCAGAGGTAAATTAAATTGTATCTAAGATTTGCCGTTAATTCACACGTACACAATCAGAGACATCGAATAACCCCCTTGGAGCCCCATCAGAACTTTAGTTCAATCGTTTACTTCAGTAAAGGTTTCTTGGCCACTATTAAATATGTTAGCAGATCAATGTACCACACTTGTAATAGCTTTGGATTGGTCAAGCACTTGTTTAAAATAACATTAAATCAAAAGTCAGAGGTATAGGGCGTGCCGAGTTTAGTCTGACCAGGCGGCATTCGCCGTCCCTAACGGAATTATTACCCGCCTCTGCACCCAAGTAGACTTGAAATGACGCCGGGTATTAGCCGTCACTAAAACTGGCGCGGGCTTGCGGAAAATATCTGAATCCACTGATCTGTTAGGGAGAAAGCAATCTTAGAGGCAGTCAGAATAGAATCAAACGTTACAATTTATTGACCAGGTCATCGAAGCAATAATTCAAAACTCCAATGTTACAAGAATAGAATCATCAGTTAACCATAACATAACAATACTACCTGGCAATGAATCAAAACTCCAATGTTACAAGAATAGAATCATCAGTTAAATTACTACCTGGCAATGAAAATTACACACAGCTATTGTGTGGGCAGTCAACCTACAGACGCCTAGAACTTTGTGTCACGTTTCCTTATAAACCCAGATAATTCAATAAGCCCACCAAATGGTGGTCTTGTTATTATACTTAGACTTTAGGATTTGCAACCAAATGGCTTCTTGGTATCCTGTGGCAGAGAATACTTATTTACATACAGGAGGTGGTTTGAATAGAAGATCAGGGGGAGGGCCCACCTTTAAGTTGTACACTACACTTCTCATATTTTAGAACTTCTTTTAGCTTTTCATTATGATTGGGAGAATGAGACCATTTTACCAGGCGCACTGAGACATTTCAAATGATATCAAACATGTATAGTTACTTTTTTGTACATACATTACATTGCATGGGTTTTCAGTGGGTTCTCAGGAGGGCCTTTTGTCCTCTCGAGGGGGCAGACATACTGGCACCAGGCTTACATATCTATCTATCTATCCCTATATCCATGTCCATCTATCATCCATTCCTCCATCCATCTATCTGTCCTTTTGTCAATCCATCCATCCATCCATCCATCTCTATGTTCATCCCTCTATCCATGTCTATCTATCCATCCATCCATCCATCCATCTAATACAGACAAAAGCAGTCACTTTGTTCACCGTGTGGTTTGAAAAAGCTCATTAGTCTGTTTCTATAATTTGATGATTTAAGAAAATAGAATTGAATTGTTCATTTTATCGAATTAGCCGACAAAATAATTAGTGGATAGTTTCATGTTCCACACTACAACCAATACCAAAGAACCAGTTTCATGGGAAATGTCCATCAAGGCAGCGCTGCGATACACATTACATCCATATATTAGGGCTTGTGCAAGTTTCAAATAGTTTTACTTTCAATCAAAATGTATGAAAAAAAAATATTTTTGTTACTTTGACATATTTTATGGATTTTTTTACCGTACATATTTTGAAAATCAAGTCAATAGTGCCTGAGGCTACTTATAGCATATATAGTTAACTAGATATGGACTGAACTTGCTAATTAGATCTCCCTTTCTAAAGCTAATTATATTTGATTACTGTCTTTTTTAATTGAATAAGTGTTGACTGATATTTGACAGAGAGTTAGTTTTTAGGGATGCAATAGCAGTACTTTGTCTTATGTGAATGAAATGTTCTCTTAAATTAAATTAGAGAAGACATTTTCTAACAAGATTGTTTCTGACTAAATTGGGTGCAAGAAGAAAACTGCGAAATTGGAGTGACAATTTCTAACATTATAAATTAAATACAGCATGTTTAGGTCACACAAATTGTACAATCTTTGCTATTCTTGTCTCCTTACTTTCATAGCCCAGTCTTTGTCTTCAAAGTGTGGAGCATGACGCTAGCAACTCCAAGGTCGTGTGTTCAATTTGAGGGAAAAGCATGAACTGAAGAAAAGTCAAAAAGCCAAATTAAAATGCTTAAAAAAGGTTCTAGAACAAACTGGATGCATGCTATACAACTAAATCACTGATCTATACAACTAAATCACAGATCACATCAGCACATGCTAAATGGATATCATCTGAAAAAAATGTGGGGGAATAAATGAAATATACCCACTGTAATTTACAATCTGTGTTGCATTAGTTGTAAATGACACATTTGATGTGAAATGTATTTCCATTCGAGGCAGTTGGTGCTGTTTATGTTTTGTGAATACAAAATATGTATGTGAGAGAATGCAAGCAGAGCTGGCAACAGCATGATATATCAATAACATCTCAGCTAATGTGTTGTACCTGTTTTTTATTATTATGCCATAACAAATCATGTTTTATTTAGAGCAGAAAACACTTGATTACACAAAATCAGGCACTGAGAACCATTTCCAATGAAAATTATAACACGGTATTGAAATAACATAAGGGAAATATATGACTTTTTTCCACAATCCTCACTACATAGGGAACGTCCTCTATGAAGTGAAGTATTTAGAATTGCTTTTATCAATAAAATGGTCACTGCAGCAGACGGCTGTACACTCTTCAGGTCAGCGGGATCTAAGCATCAAACACAATTACAGGAGCTGTGTGGCCTCTGGAAAGCACATTTTGTTCTTTATATAAAGAATGTGGCTGTCTGGATCTATAAAGCAGCGAACTGAGAATTATTTTAGTTTTTTTTGCTAAGCATTAAGAGAAACTTTTTCCACTGTGAAGAACCTGTGAAGAAAGTTTACAATGATATTATGGATTTTCATGGAATCATCAAAGATTCCATGAAACAGTTTTTTGAAACTGTTTATTTTTTTTTTACAGTGAATGCTAATAAAACCCCTTTATTTTTAAAATGTGCTACAGTAGGGTTCTTTGGTTTGTAACATTTGCAGAAGCCATTTTTAGATTCCATACTCTGTAAAAACTAAATCTGTAAAACAACAGAAAATGTACTGTCAGCTCATTACTGTCACGAATCCGATTCATGAGCTCACGCCCACTCACCACATCTCTTGCACCACACTACAGCTGCACATCACCCAAGGACTGCATTTCCCATCCACCATTGCACTAATCACACAGCTGTCACCAATCACTCATTTGCACTAATTACACAGCTTCACCCAGTCAGGCACGCTTTATAAGCCTTGGACTTCATCTCTCTCATTGCGAAGTCTTGTTTAGCCCCGTCTGACATTTCCGAGCGGTTACCTAGTGTGTTTCCCTGTTTGTTACCTGGACTGTTCTTACGACTCTGACCGTTTGCTGCCTGCCCTTTTGACCCTGCCTGCCCTTCGGATACTCTCTCTGTCTGCCGCCTGCCCCGACCTTAGCATTGCCACTGTTGATGAGTCTGCCTTGCCTACGTTACACCTGTTACTGTCACTGAACTTTGCAAGTCTGATCTCCTCTTGTTTATATTAATAAAGCTGCATTTGGATCTCAACGCCCTGACCCCTCTCATTACAATTACACACAACATTATCCATTATATTTACGGACATTTCTGTTTATTCTAAAACTGGTAAAACACCTGTAAAAAACAAATACGGAAAGATTCCTTCAAATTATAAAGTATATTGTGCCTTATTTTTACTATTTTTTGTAGAGAACCATGCATTGAAAGTGCTGCATCTTTTGAATAGTTTATTTTCATTAATATTGGGTATTTTCAGGTACTAATATTTTAATTTGTAATTTATTAATATTATGCTTATCCTCTCATATTACCTTGTAGCCTTCATGAAGGTTTTACATTTAAAACATGTAAAAAAACCTACAAAAACAAAAAACAAACAAAAATGGATAGTTGTGTCAATCAGGTACTTATATATATATGTTGGATGGTTGAGCTCTGGAAAATCAATAATGAGATGGCTATGAAAGTATGTAACCAAAAGAGGAGATAAATAACCAAACTCTAACAGAAATAACTATATTAGCATATACAGGTGCATCTCAAAACATTTGAATGTCGTGGAAAAGTTCATTTATTTAAGTAATTCAACTCAAATTGTGAAACTCGTGTATTTTATAAATGTGAGCCAAAATCATCACAATTAAAAGAACTAGGGGTCGACCGATATGTGTTTTTCAGGGCTGATGCCGATACCGATTATTACAGATCAAGTAGACCGATAACCGATATTTTGAACCGATATACGTGTCTGGTGTAAAAATGAAAATGAATGCCAAAATTAATAATAACAAGAGCTCTGACAAAAAACGTTCTTTAAATGCTTTTAACATGTCTTTAATTCTGAAAACTGTTAATAACAACAACATTTCCGTTGGTTTTCATTTACAGTACAGTGCAAATGAAGGCATAAAACATTCATTTAATTTATCTTTTAATCAAATGAGTTAGACTTTATTTTTGGCAAACAAATGAGTTTACTATTAAAATTAAAACATGGAAGAAATAGCGTATTGTGTTATTATTCTCAACAAAAGTTGTAATAATTTTTGTAGTTGTATTACGTATACAGTAATATATTCGCTAAACCGAACTTATATTTTGACAGGTTGCCATGAGAACCTTTTAGGTTTCTGTAGCCTATGTATATATGATATGATCATTTTACTCAAATGAACGGTCAAATGCTCATGAAGTGACTGTCCGAGCAGTTCTGGGGATGTTGTTCGTGTATTTATGTCCTCATTTATGCTGAAAACACCGCGAGCATCACGCCGGGTATGTATGTGTGCAGTAAATGAAACCGCACGTCTGTGTCATTCATTAACAGAGATGCAGAACATGCAGGATTCATATTTAAAGTGTTTTTGACAATATTTATAGATACTAGTCCATGGCGAGTCGATTTAAGTGTACTGACCTACTTTTGATTAATTCATCCAAACTTCGACACATTCCGCGACATTCCGCGTTATACGGTAAATTCCATTATATGACTGCATTCCGCGATTCCGCCCGCATTTTCCGTATCGCGGACATCATAGTGGATTGTGATGTATTGCAACTTCAGCAACGTCTGCTGCTGCCTTACCTTTGAGAGACAACTGATGCGTGATCACTGAGGCAGCTCCAGTTAGCAAGTGCTTTCGGTGTGAGACTGCCTTCAGTTTTCCGCGTTGATTGGTCGGACTCGTGACTCCCTACATATCAGATGAGCGGTGGGCGGAGATTGCTCTCAGAGATTGAGAGATCGCCTCACTCTCACAGAGTGTTGAGCCCAGAGAGGCTGCATCGAGCCAAATAGTGCATTTAAAAATTAAATAATTTCACCTGTATTATTTAGTCACCAATAAATAATGTCACCTGTAAATAGTATGTTTGTTTGCATTATAAAAAAAAAAAAATTATCGGCAAATCTGTTTTGAAAATGGCCGATATCGATAATCGGTAAAATGCTTAATATCGGCGCCGATAATCGGTCGACCCCTAAAAAGAACCAAAGACTTAAACTACTTCAGTCTGTGTGCATTGAATTTATTTAATACACAAGTTTCACAATTTGAGTTGAATTACTGAAATAAATTTTCTTTTCCACGACATTTGAAATTTATTGAGATGCAGCTATACATTTTTTTCAGGACAATATAGTTCAGGACTGTGTGAGTTTGAGTAAGAAACATAGTTTTTAGCGTATATTTTTGAAGGGTCTAACTAAACATACCCCCACTATGATTATTTTTAATGAAAGACAGCAATATGATTGTGAAGGTAAAATGTTGTGACCAGGTCAGTGAGAAATATAGTAATGTGATCCCATTGGTGTGAGTTTAGCACCATGACCGATCCTGTATGTTAAGTAAACAGGAGACCCCAGGACTCCTAATCCCCTTCTCAGAGCCTCTGGCCAAATCTTTCCCAAAGCCAAAGGGAATCCAACTCCTGCACTGATAACCAGTTAATCCCCTTAGTTTGTTAAAAATTATTTTATCTTCAACCAGCTCCATTCCAAACAGCATTTCTCTACATTTCCACTGAAATTCAAAGCTAGAAAAATCAATGGTTTGACCAAAAGAGTGCAACATCAGAGTACCACAAACATGCCCCATCGCTATACCTCACATAAATCACCTAATCCAGCTAAAGGTTACCCTCCTGTCTGTTCTCTTCCTGTCAATCCCCAATCAAAACCTGTCATGTTAATATAAGCGACAGTCTGTGGTCAAATCATGGAGGAACTGCCATTATAAGCATATCTAAAAATCACCTGGGTATTGAGAAAAACATTTCTAGGTTACGTATGTACAGTAACCCTAGTTCCTCGAGGGAATGAGACAATGCCCCCGAGAATGCATTTGGGATGCCTTCAGCGTGACCAGCTCTGAATACAAGTGTAATCTGTCCAATGGATGGGCGAGAAGTCACGGGCGAGGTGATGTAATGAGCAGCTGGTATAAAGACACGTGCGGTGAAACCGGAATCAGCTTCTAATTAAAAGCGCTTTTGCGATTAAAAGTCGCAACACTGAAGGCGTCCCCATTGCGTTCTCGGATGCAGCTTGAGTTCCTGAAGTGGAACTACAATCTATGAACCCCTGACACACTCGTCTGAGACCCTGGACACTTAAAATGGAGGTGGCTGGTTAATAAATCCAAAATGAAATGAATGAATTGTGAGGAATATGATGCCTCTCTTATCAGCTCACAACGTGCATGAAAACAACTAAAAACAGGAATGTGAGGAAAAATTCCAGCACTACTTGTGATAAGGAGATATTTTATTATAATAATATTAAATAATGACCAACGCATGGAATTATTATAATAAAATATCTCCTTATCACAAGTAGTGCTGGAATTTTTCTTCACATTCTCTTATCAGCTCCCCCAGAGGATACACCAATTTAAATGAGAAGTCAGGCTTTTGTGGATCAGGGCAGAGAGATGATGTTCATAAACTGCTAATGCTGTATATCTGGCCCATGATGGGGGCATCTCATCTTTAATCAGTTTAACCCCGTCCAGCCCCACAGATAAGGAGAGAAATAACTGAGAAGATGAAAACTCGGCACAGGAAAGGATCTGATGTGTGATGAGATAGGAGCAAACCCATCACATCACCCTGTCCCACACAAAGAGCATAAGTGCTAAATATGTGATAGAGAACTGATGTAGGCTGTGTAGTTGTGTAATCCTGCATGCTTACACAGGACAGAAGCAGAATAGAGTTCATTTTTTTAAAGTATTTAAAGTTTTTCGCTCTATTTTGAGATGCAACCCAGAGCCTTTCCCACTGAACGCTCGAAGATAGCCTTCATGATCACCCTGCTTACCGGACGCGCTCTCCAGTGGGCGGAGTCCCTCTGGAATTCTGACAGCCCAGCGCCTTCACAACCCACCTAAAGGAAGTCTTCGGGCAGGCAAACTCAGAGCTATCTGTACAAGATCGTCTGTTCCGTCTCAATCAAGGAAATAGTTCGGTGTGGAACTATTCCATTCTATTTCGCACCCTCGCCGCCTCTTTCGGCTGGAAAGAAACTGTCCTCATTACCGCCTTTCGTTGTGGACTGAATTCTCGCATTCGCCAGCAGATGGCAATATTCGACGACACGGTCGGGCTGGAAACTTTCATCTCCAAAGCTGTCCGCATTTCTCAACATCTCACGGCTTGTGAAGAAGACTTACCACCTGCTCTACCGCTACCTGTTCCATCACCAGCTCCAGCACCAGAACCCATGCAGGTCAGTTTCAACCCTCTCACCCACGCAGAACGGGAAAGGAGGGTCCACTCCCGACTTTGTCTATACTGTGGGGAGAGCGGTCACATACTACAAACCTGTCCCGTACGTCCTCCCCGTCCGGTGAGTACCAACCAATTGAACCCACAAATTAGCACTTTGACCCGTATGACCATTCAACTAACTTCCATCCCAGCACAAGCTCTCGTCGACTCTGGGTAGTCGGGGAACTTCATCTCAGTAGAAACAATCAATCGCCTCCATCTGAAACGGAAGCTTCACTCTCAGACCTTGAACATCCAAACCATCCAAGGGAAACCACTGGGTCGGGGCAAGGTCAAACACTGCTCCCCCTCTATCACACTCCGGGTCGGATGTCTGCATGAAGAGGTCCTGTTATTTCTGGTGCTGGAGCACTCCACCGTGGATGTCGTTCTGGGACGCCCGTGGCTCACGCAACACTCTCCCAAAATGGATTGGAGAAGCGATGAGGTTCTTCAGTGGAGCGATTACTGTAAACAACACTGTCTTCTCCGAGTATCTCCTCCTACCAACTCACTCCTCCAAAATTGTTCCACCAGCGTGGAGAGTCCCGAACCAGAGGCACCTTTCTCCATATCCTACGAGTACGGGGCATTCCAGGACATATTCAGTAAGGGAGCCGCTACGAAGCTACCACCACATAGGCCATGGGACTGTGCCATCAACCTGCTGCCTGAAGCTAAACTTCCGAAAGGTAGAGTATATCCAATGTCCATCCCAGAGCAAGCTGCCATGAAGGAATACATTCAGGAGGCTCTCCGGCAAGGCTTCATTCGTCCAGCCACATCTCCAGCTGCGTCAAGCTTCTTTGTCAGTAAGAAAGATGGAGGGCTAAGACCATGTTTCCTGAACTCTCAAACCGTCAGATTCCCATATCCTCTACCTCTAGTTACAGCTGCCCTGGAGGAACTCCGTGGGGCTCGCATCTTCTCCAAATTGGACCTGCGAAGCGCCTACAATCTCATTCCTATCCGTCCAGGAGACGAGTGGAAGACGGCCTTTATCACCCCTACTGGGCACTATGAATATCTTGTTATGCCGTATGGACTGGCTAACTCTCCATCCGTCTTCCAGGGGTTCATGAATGAGGTGTTCCGACAGTTCCTCCATCAGTTCGTCATCGTCTATATTGACGACATCCGCATTTACTCCAGGAACCAGGCCGAACACCGCCACCACGTGGAGCAGGTCCTTCAGAAGTTGAGAGAACACCATCTATACCTTAAACTGGAGAAGTGCGAGTTCCACCGTCATACCATCCAGTTCCTCGGGTATGTAATCTCCCCCCAAGGGGTGCAGATGGATAATAATAAGCTCCAAGTCATCCGAGACTGGCCCATACCATCGACTTTGAAGGAACTCCAGAGGTTCCTAGGCTTCTATCGGCGATTTATCTGAGCCTTCAGCTCCATCACTGCACCCCTTACCTCTATGCTCCGCCAGAAGCCCAAGAATCAGTCATGGTCATCCGAGGCCAGTAGAAGCTTTGACCAGCTGCGAGATGCCTTTTGCACCGCTCCTACTCTAGCCCATCCTGACCCTCAGCGACCATTTATCATGGAGGTCGACGCCTCGACAGTAGGTGTAGGGGCGGTACTATCCCAACATCACGGAGAGCCTCCTAAACTCCATCCCTGAGCGTATTTCTCCCACAAGCTCTCCCCGGTGGAGCAGAACTACGACATCAGGAATTGTGAGTTGCTGGCTATCAAATTCGCCTTGGAAGAGTGGAGACATTGGCTGGAGGGAGCTGTTCATCCTTTCCAAGTCATCAATGACCACAGGAATTTGGAGTATCTCCGGGACGCTAAACGGCTCAACCCCAGACAGGCCCGCTGGGCACTGTTCTTCACCCATTTCACCGTCACCTACAGACCGGGTGCTCAACTCCCGAGCTGATGCGCTCTCTCATTTATCCAAGCCCTCACAGGATTTGACCGCCCCAGAGGCCATACTCAAGGTTTCTTTATTTGTCACATAAACTCATTTACTTTTGACACATACTCCCTCCAGCTCTCTTCGTAAGCCCCATTGAATGATCTCTGGATGAAGATATCCGACAAGCCACACTCACAGATCCTGCTCCGCCGGGTGGTCCAGAAGAGAAGACCTTCGTCCCTACCTCTCTCCGCCTTTCCCTTCTGGACTCACTCCATTCATCTCTGGACATCCAGGCAGCGACCGTACCCTCTCACTCCTTCAGCGTCGCTACTGGTGGCCTAGCATGGCCCGGGACACCTCCCAATTCGTCAAGGGTTGCTCAGTCTGCGCCATTTCGAAGACCCGAAGGTAATGATCGTCGAGATCTTCAGACTCACCTGTTCCTCCTGCCACCAGTCTCCATGTCTCCAGCTACTGCCCTTACCAGTCTCCGTGATCGCCTGTCTGTTCCAGCCCCTGCTCCGTACTCCTGCAAGAGAGCCATGACCTCTCATCTTGAACCAGATAAGTCCATCCGACCACTCCCTGCTTCCTGCTACACCTGCTCCGCAGCCATCTCTCTTAAATCAATAAAACCTCCTTCTGTTAACCACATTCTCCCTGAGTGGTCTTCCTCTGTTGTGTGACAATATGTATATATTTTATCTTTTAATAATCCAAAAAATTTTACTAGAATAAATCACATTTTTGCCGGACCTTTCTTAAATAAGAGCGAGCCGTTCAGAACAAACTGATTCACTGAAATTAATCGAATTTCCAACGCTACATGAGATCATTGGAGATCATGAGATCAATAACTATATCAAATATACAGCGAGAGACAAGGTAAGTACATTTGATATTCCCTAAAAACAGCGATGGGTTATAATGTGTTACTAGTAAGTTCAATGAGAATAGCTAAACTACTGTCACGCAGTACACTACTGAAAATGTAGGAGAGAGCGGGGCACAACGTAACACTTTTTTGACATTCTCAGTTTGTGGAAATCCACATGGGGTTCAGAATATATCTAAATATTTTTTTTTCACAGTAATTTTACACTTATCTTGTAAAAATGTGCCAATTTGGTTCATAATTACACTGAATATGTTTTTCTTTATTTACCCTCAAAAAGGGAACTGAAATGTGGCAACATGCCCAATAGGTGGGGTACACTGTAACATGTGAGGGGCATGTTGTAACAGTTTAAAATTCTATCTGATCTAATGAAAACAATATACAAGACAAACAGTAGGTTATGCCACTTGATATTGTAAGCTGGTATTCATCACATAGTTTTAATCTATTATCGTAATTATGAACAGGTTTGTAGCACAGTTTTATCATTGAATGCACTTTTTTACTCTTCTATTTATTTTCCTATAACAGCTAATGAAATGGAAGTCTCACACATTCACAGAAATTAGCTTACTTTCTCGTCGCAAAATAAGGTTTTAAACAGCGAAATGGGGAGGTAAAAAAGAACTTAAAATATAGTTATTATGATGATGACCAATTGAGTCATACAGAAACAAGCATGATTGCTAATTTTCAGAGCGATATAACTCACATGTGAAGCCACCCTCTGTTTTTACTTAACCATCTTTTCTAATCTTCACCTCTTTCATTTTCATATTCTCATAAAGCCTGGTTGTTAATTGGCACTTGGTTAACATGCCTGCCTGAACTCTTTGTGAAGAAGGAGAGCTCCAAATGGGACATAAGGATAACACACAGGACCTTCAATGAGTAATCAATCATTTTGTTCTTGTTATGCAAATCATTTGTTGATTGGTTCTGAATCAATTAGCAGGATTCATTAATTAAAGACGAGATGATCTGGACGACATCAGAGCAGTGGGTAAATGTGCAATGGGAGACTAACTCCTGTGTGTGATTAATGGTTGTATAAATATCTACTCTCCCGAGAGACTGCCTGGATATATGTGTTTTTGTGGTGTGTGTGATTATGAAAGTAAATGTTGACATTTTGAGTGATCTGTGCATCTGTGTTTAACAGGAGATAGAGTTAATTTTGCAATGATTTAGAATATTTATTTCTGATTGGTCCATCACAGCATTCTGCAGTTACTAACCTGTATGCTTCATAATTTGATTAATTATTTCTCAGTAACACATTTTGTTTTAGTTTGTGTGAGGGAAACAAAAAATAAAAGTCTCAGATTCCTAATTATTAAGTTATGTTTTGCTAAAAACTGTTATATATCTTCAAATACATTCAAATTCAAATATGTTTTGTTTCTACATAATTATTACATTTATTCAAACATATTTAAGACATTAAACAGCTGACATATTTGACAAGAATGAAAACATCATCAAAAACGCTGACCGCATATACCCCTCCATGTTTACAAACACAACATAATAGGTAGAGGTAATAGAAGTCATTTCTGGTTAATGGTGTCATAGAATTTACCAGTATTTTCAAACCAATGTGTAAATAATGTTTTACCGGTAAAAAAAAAAAAAACAGAACATCATTACCTGTGTGACCAGCACATTTTTGTACCAGTAAAATCACTCTGGCAATTTTACCTTTGTGTAAAAGGGGCTATTGATATACTGATAGTAAAGGGTAGGGTTGTGCAACAGTGGGAAAAAAAATGATATTGTGATATTCTTTATTTTGATTTTGAAAAAAATACAGGGGTTTTACCAGATGATTTGAATATCTTTATTCAGAAAAACATTAAATCACACCAGTGGAGTAATTTTGTTGGCTCATCTGCATAGAAAATCAATATCAATAATAATGAAAACTATAAAATGACAAAAAATATATTTTTGAATGTGAAATCTTTTTTGGGGCAGTCATGGCCTAATGGATAGAGAGACGGACTTGTAATCCAAAGGTCGCGGATTCGAGTCTTGGGTTTGTAGGTGGGGGGAGTGAATGTTCAGCACTCTCTCCACCCTCAATACCACGACTGAGCTGAGACCCTTGAACAACTGCTCCCCGGGCGCCGCAACATAAATGGTTGCCCACTGCTCCGTGTGTGTGCCAACTTAAAACATTCTTTACACTTGAAAGGCTACATATTGCAACATTGGATGATCTGTTCACTCATTCTCATGCAAAGCTACAAAATATGATTTGTTTTTGTACTAAAATTGACAGTTTGAAAGCTGAGACTTTTTCCCTAAAATATCATAAAATAAAATGCTATTGTTGTTATTATTATTGCATTTCTCGACAAATGGCTCATTTTGACCTCATAATTAAATAGGCAAAGTGCATCACTTACTGTTGTAAAGTTTGTTCATGCCAGCTGCAGTCATACTATCAGTTATATTTTTTAACAGTTATGCAGCCCTAACCATGTCACAGAGACTGCACAAAAATTCAAATTCTAACTCGTTCTCTTTTTTTTCTTTGCATGTTCATTTTCACTTCCGAGCTGAGTGAAGTAGGAAGAAAAAGTACTTAATAATCTTTGCTCCTAACATAACCTCCGGCGACAGTAGCAACACACACACACACACAATTCCACTTCACTGCAGTTTGTTCACACCTTACATGTGAAAACTCTGCCTCCTCAGGCTACCAACTGCTCCCTTGCTACAGAACAAGGGCAAATCTGGACCGCTAGACACCACCACTGAGTCATGTTAACACATACATGTTGCCCAACATTTCCTTCAGCCCGAGACTACATACCCTGTTTTCTGCAGAGGTACGGATGCACGAAAGTACTTTTTCTCCATCCTAGCAATGCCACGCAGGGAAATTTAACATGCCGTCAGGCTTGAATAAGTGGCCTTTGATCACATGCCTCTTAATCTTTGCACAGACACCATCGCAGTTCGTCATGCATTCCTCCCGAATCAAAACCAAAAGCTGCTTGTTAATTCTTAACCTGTCTAGCAAAAATCGAGCTAAAGTCCCCATCCGTGCTGAAATAATTACCCCCTTTATTGAAGAAAAATTAACCCACACCCCTCTGCTGCAGCAGAAAGCACCCCCGAGGCCTCCAAGGTTCCCTTATCTCCACAAGTAATAAACATTCCAGTCCCTCAAGCTTCCAGTGTGAGTGAGTGAAAAGCAGACAAAAATTAAATAAATAATTAGAAAATCTCATGCATGCTGTGAACCCCTTTTTACCCAAAGCTTTCAATGCTGCTGATAATCAAAAAGAGCTATTACACAGAGAACAATCAATCATGCGTTGTGCAGATCTTATAGATCCTAAGTATCTTTTATGATGAGATCCATTTTTTTTAACCAACTGAGTGATTTGATTTGAGTGTTGGAATTAATATTATATATACAGCACTGTATTTAAAAGAATAGTTCACCCAAGGATTAAATTTACTCTCCCTCAAGTCATCCCAAGGTTTTCTTTGTTCCTTCATCAGAACAGGCATTGAGGATTTTTATCTTTACGTCACTTGCTCAGCAGTGGATCCTCTGCTGTGAATGGGTGCCGTCAGAATAAGAATCCAAAAATCTGATAAAACAAAACAATAATCCACAAGACTGGATTTATATCTTACAAACATGCAGGTTTTCGCTTTGCAAGACGTTAATTGATTGACTGGAGTCATGTGGGTTATTTGTGGTTTATTGTGATGTTTTTATCAGTTGTTTGGACACTCATTTAGACGACACCCATTCACTACAGAAGATCCATTGATGAGCAAGTGATGTAATGCTACATTTCTCCAAATCTGTTCTGATGAAGAAAAAAAATCTACATCTTGGATTGCCTGAGGGTGAGAAAACATTCAGCAAATGTCAATTTTTTGGATTAATTATTCCTTTGAAGAAATTAAATAATAATAATAAATAATAATAATAATAATAGCCTCACCTTATTCCACAAAGCATATATTCACACAAGTGCATGTTAAATAAAGAAATAGGAAGTGCTTGGCTTTTGTCTGTGGCCTTGCAGATGGATAAGGTGCTGATTGTGTTCACAAGGGAAGATGTATTTTTCCTGCACGCCACTGCTTTCACACTCACACCCTTTCTAAATATTGAATCAAATAAAACGGAAAAGACCACATTATCCAGAGGATTCCAAGCAATTTGCATATTCATTAGAATTAATTAAAAATCATTGCTGTCTCTATTTTTTTTTTTTGTATTTTCAGCACTCAAGAGGGGCAAAAGACAAAGAGGAAACAATCAAAATTAACAATTGGAGGGAGAGAAAGAGATTTGACGTTACCAGTGCAGGAGTCTTGCACAGGAAATGTGTTTTCATTCAAAATCAAGCCCGGATCCTTGTAATGAGTTCTATTCAAAATTAAGCAAACGTGGTTGCTTTTTGAAAGCCTGGCCACTTTCTCTGATTTGAGGGAGTTTGTGTGCCTTTTCAGAAGGAAATTGTAATTTTCAATGTAGCTCATGCCCCGCACCAGACGCACAAAGACCCCCAGTGGCTTTTTTGGGTGTGAGCCTTGATGTACGAAGCAGTTATTCAGTCGAGCTGAATTCATACATGCCAGCGAGAAACACACCTTGATGCATTTACAAGAATTTAAGTGAGGTATTGAAGATTTCGATTCGATTCTCATTCACAAGTTTGCATTTTTGTCTCGATTACCAAATCGATTCGATTCAAAATGTATTAGAAATCTCTCAACTAATGTTGTAAAATATACATGACTGGTTGGTACTACATTACTATAATATTGAAGCTTAAAATTAACTGATTTGTATAAAAACACTTAAATTACACTCAATAAACTTCTTATAATAATAAAGTTACAATTACATAATATTACTCCAGTTCTTTTTTTAAACATATAAACACTTAAATAGTGGCTGTCATAAAAAAAATTAAACATTGAAGAACAGTCAAAAAATTATACTGAATATGTTATATGGTGCGTATATTTAGCAAAATACACCTCTATAGAGTTAATTTTTCTAGCTGACAAACGAGTTTATGGTCACTGTTTTTTGTTTTTTCTCTTATGTAAATGTGACGTTACCTTACATAAACACTGAGCGATTGCATGACACAGGCACACGGATTTCAGTAAGTTGTACTCTTTATTTTAACTAACCTTAAGATGTTCATTCATGTTTATTTTGTGTTGAAACTTGTATTAAAGCAGAGGAGATAATCGCTTCAAGTGTGCTTCGAAACAATTTCGCTTTAAAATTATACTGCTTCTGTTAAACTGCACTAACGATCAGTCACTCGACATTAAAGATCACCAAAACGGCATTTATTGTTTGAATATTGAAATAAAATTGACAGAATTAAAAATGTGAGACTTCGTTTCATATAAAAAATAACAAAGTGTGGCATAACTCAAGTGGAGGGAAAATGAATCATAAATAATTTAATCCGACTACGCCACCCTGGTGGAGCGCCAGGGAAATAACTCCCGATAAGGACACGCAGGTAAGTATTACCATTGGAAGGCAGGAAACTCGAGACGTGAGGGGCAGTACAAAAATACACTTTATTATAAAACGTTCAACCCAATAAAATTCTCCCGCTCTCAAGACTCTCAACATGACCAACATACTTCTCCCGCCCAGGCCCAGCGGGAACAGGGCAGGCCGGCTGCAACTCCAGAGGTCGTCCAAACCCACCTCAAATCAGACACCACACGCCCACACCATAAGGAAGTTTTATCAGCACTCAGTGAAGCACACACAGCACACGGTGCAGCACACAACTCGAATGGAGCAGCTAGCCTCCCCCGTTCCACACCATGTCCTCAATGGCTCCTGGAGGGAGAAGAAAGAGACACACGTTAACGAAAGAAAATTACACTAAATAAGTAAAGTAAAGAAAACCAAGTAAAATGTACAGTCACCAGGTTATGGCGGCTATAACACTATAGCCCCCTAACAGCACCGGCAAACAATCAGTGCCCAATGGCACCAGGATAACAGGACCGGGGATGAAGTGGAAAACAAACAACGAACATTACATGGGAAATACCCACGAATACACAAAACCAAAGTAACAACAAAATAAATTCACTGTTAGCAAAAGAAACCAACATATACAAGAAAAAGATAATGAAAACAACCCGGCACATACAAAAATACACTAAACTATATTAGCACACAAAACCAAATAAAACTGGTCGGCAGCCTGACGGACGCAATGCTAGAGAACTAACAGTCCAAGCGACCCGTCATGTAACCAAACGGCTTTCAGCCAGCAGCACAATACACAAATACAAATAACAAATTAAACAAAGAAAATGTTGCCGGGAAGCAAAACAGCAGCGACGTCACATGTAGCATCTTCAGCTAGGGCTTAGAGATAGTGATGATCCATTCCCCATTCACCTTCAACGAAAAGACAAGTCAAACCAAATGCCCTGAACCCCAAAGGTGAACGAGGGAAAACCATACTCACGGTTTAGGTAGAACAACGACCAAACGCAAAGCTGTATGGTTACTCGCAACAGTTGCTGTGGCTCTGTTTACCGGCCAGCATTCACTCGCGTGTGGTTACGGCTGAACGGGACATAATGAATACCCCAAACGCAAGCGATCAAGCTTTAAATATAAATATCTAAATTACCTGAAAGCAACCTCCGCCACAAACCTACTACAATGCCATCACCACCAGGTCCGCTCTAAGTGAACTGTAAATGGAGCATACTAAACCCATCCCCATCATTACACCGCCAGAGAAAAAGTGTCAACATACCTGAAATGGACCGAGACCGAAACGAACAATGCCAGGAAGGGAAGAACCCAGACTTATGAGGAGCCGTACACCCGTCAAAATAAGGGTCCTTAAATATTACGGCCGCTTCCACCTCATTGGTGTATCAAAGCCCCACTTAACAAGGACCAATCGACAGGCAAAATCACTTATCCTGCCACATTCTATCCCCTATTTTTTTTCTCGGTGGCCCGACGATGACTCAAAGACCCTCACCTCTGACGTGGAATGCTATTCAACTATTCTCCTAACAAAATAGAGATCCTATTAGACGTAGGGGCTGGTATTACAGCAGCTCTCAAGTCCCCCTCCTCAATAGCACGTGGTAAACGGTGCGGATTCGAGTGATGGCCTGCAGTGGTACGACCAGTTCTCCGCAAGGGGACACCGGATGTACCCAGCAGACTCTCCATACAACTATCAGGGCTTGGTATTGCACCTAACACCAAGTTAGGAGCCCCAGAGCCCCCAGATACTGAGGCCGCCTCCTCAGCACTTACTGGTCTACTCTGTGAAGTAAAGGGGGACAGAGAAATCAGAACTTGAGGAACCATAAAGCCCAGTCAGTTTTCCTGGACACCGGCAGGGCACGTAGAAGATTGTGCAGGGTCCTATTAAAGCGCTCGCACTGCCCATTCCCCGCCGGGTGATAAGGGGTAGTGCGAGACTTTTCCACTCCATACAGTGCACAAAGCTGCTGTACAAGGGAGGACTCAAAACTACGGCCCTGGTCAGAATGGATTCGACTGGGGACCCCGAATTTATAAAACCATTCCACCACCAAAACCTGGGCCACTGTTTCCGCCCGTTGATCTCGTGTAGGCACCGCCCAGGTGTACTTTGTAAAGACGTCTGTCATGACCAGCACGTTCTCCAGCCCTGACCGAGTCGGCTCTAATACGGTGAAGTCTATGGCCAATTTTTCATTTGGCCTAAAAAAAAAAAGATGGCCCATAAAGCTACTAGGATGGAGTTGATTGTCTTTGGAGGCCTGGCACCGTTCACACTCTTGGCACCATTGTGCTACATCAGCCGCCAGGCCCGGCCAATAAAGCTGCCGCCCGCTCAGTGGTGCGTTCTACTCCTGGTGCCCATGCTCCTGGTGTAACAGCATCAACGCCGTGATGCAATAGCGATGGTAACACCACCTGCAGGGTCTCTTCTCCCCATCCGGCGGGAAAATTGCACGGCAGTACTCCGTCCTGCTCACTCAACCGACTCCACTGGCGTAGCAGATTCACCACAGCTTTGGACAATTTCTGACGCTCCTCTGCACTAGGGGGAATCCCACGCCTCCAAAACCTCACCGCCTCACCTATAACGGGGTCCTCCTCCTGCAATGACTGCATATCCACAGCCAGACCGGGCAGAGCAGTAACGGCTGCTTGAGAACCCACCTCCGTCCCCTCAGCCTGCCTGACGATGGCTGGGAGAGCTGTACCGGGAAGTAACCCCTCCAATTCACTCTGAATGGCGGGGCCCTGCCGGGAGAGAGCGTCCGCATTCCGGTTGCTCCTTCCGGAGCGATACCTTAGCTCGAAATCAAAGGCAGCTAATTGCGCAGCCCATCGCTGCTCAGTGGCCCCGAGCTTAGCGGTTGTCAGGTGGCTGAGAGGATTGTTGTCAGTGAATACGACACACCTCTGCCCCAGCAGGTATTCTCTGAACTTCTCAGTAATGGCCCACTTGAGCGCCAAAAACTCCAACTTCATGGAGCTATAGTTAGACATGTTGCGCTCAGTGGGGCTAAGACTGCGGCTAGCATAAGCTATAGGCCGCACCTTCCCTCTCTGTTCCTGGGACAGAACTGTTCCCAAACCCCCATGGCTAGCATCTACCTCCAAGATAAAGGAAAGGGAGAAGTCAGCATAAGCCAGTACCGGGGCAGAGGTGAGCCTGCTCTTCAACTCCTCAAAGCTCACCTGCCACTGTTCTATCCATGCCGCACCAAAACTTAACTCCGCTCGAGCCCTGGGCCTACGACCCGCAAACTCCGCTACTAGCCAGTGCAGAGGGGCGGCCAACTTGGCGAAACCCTCTACAAACCGCCTATAATAACTGGCGAACCCCAGGAAGGAACGGAGCTCAGTCACCCCCTTAGGGCGCTGCCACTGCTTCACTGCCTCTATCTTGCTTGGGTCTGTCAACACCCCCTGGGCAGAAATTACGTGCCCAAGATAACTTACCTCCTGTTGGAAAAACATACATTTAGATAATTTAGCCTTCAACCCCTCTCGCTCTAGCCGACTCAGAACCAACTCTAACCGCTCTAGATGTTGTGTCACAGAGGATGAAAACACCACTATATCGTCCAAGTACAAAAGAAGGGACTGACACTGCTGGTCCCCAAACAACCTCTCCATCAACCTCTGGAAAGTGCTTGGGGCATTGCAGAGCCCGAACGGCATACGGTTCCATTCAAAAAGACCGAAGGGGGTGCAAAAGGCGGTCTTATGTTTATCCTCCTCCGTGACAGGAACCTGGTTGTACCCACTGGTGAGGTCCATGGTGGAAAACCACCGGGCCCCCGTTAGTGAGTCCAAGGTTTCCTCTATACGCGGCAGAGGGAAAGCGTCTTTTCTGGTTTTTGTATTCAGCTGGCGATAGTCTACGCACATACGCAATGTACCATCCTTCTTTTTGGCCAACACAATGTCGGAGGCGTACGGACTACAACTCTCTCTAATAATGCTTGTATCCAGCAACTGATTTATATGCGTTTTTACCACATCGTACTCAGAAGGAGGTATCCGCCGGTACCGTTGTTGAACTGGGACCGAATCGGTCAAAGGGATGTCATGAGAGAGGAGTTGGGTACATCCCAACTCGCCGTCGTAGAAGACGGTGTGAAATCTTAACAGCAGAGTCCTCACCTGTTCTTGTTCAGGCACCGTCAACACGGACAAATCGAACTTCTTGATTTGTTCCTGCACTGAAGGAAGAACAGTAGGAATCTGAAGATTCACGGACGCCGAGACGGATTTGACTTCCGAGACACCATGGCGCAGGCTCACAAAAGTGCCCAAAACGGAGTTCCGAAAAAGCATTATATCAGTTTTACCTACATTGACAACGGGTACATAGACAGTGCCTCGGGTTACCCACGTTAATGCAGATGACGCCAAAAGACCTGCAGGCAACCCAATTTCTGGCGGTTCAAAAAGCACGGTGTCCCCAGCAAAATGCCCAGAGCAAGTGGCGGCCACCACTTTCATGGTGCCGCCCGGAATGTGACATACCCTACAACCCCGCAATCGGACCTTGCCTATCTGGCCATCCTGCGGGATAACACTCACCTGACAACAGTGTTGTAAGGCTTGAAACACCGGCTTGGAGGCTTCGGACACCGATGGTGCATCAAAGAGGGCCGGGCCATGCTGCCCAAAGAGTTCCTGATAGCACCGGCTTAACACATTCATCCCCAAAATACCAGGGACTTGAGCACCGGTGCCACCGGGAGGATCTCTGACTACCAGCACGCCACATCCTGAAATTGCCTGACCACAAAGCTCAACGTCCAACTCAATGTAGCCCACATACGGTATCAACGACCCATTGGCTGCAACCACTGACATGCCCTGAGATGATCCTGGCCACACGGTGCAAACTGCTCCAGAAAACAACTTTCCGTAATGGTAGACACCATGGAGCCAGTATCAATCAAACAGGGCACCCGTACCCCCCCCATATAAACGACGAGGTGAGGGCATGACGCCATTAAACGTGGTAGGGGGCCCAACGTCACTGAGTCTCGATCTTTCCCTACCGAACTGTGACTCTGCAGTTCGGCGGGACCTAGTTTTCCGTCGGTCGGGAAAAAGTCTGACCAACCCTCCTCCTAGAAGGCGACTCATGCCGAGCTAACGAGGGGGGAGGGGGGATGCGTTCCCCATCGCATTCACGGGCAAAATGGCCCGGTCGTTGACACCGACGACACAGTAACACATCAGAACGGGAAGGTCGACGAATATTCGGAGGAAAATGCATACCTGCAACACTCTGAGTGAGTTGATCTAGCTGTTGCTGCTGTGATTTTAACATCTCCCGCAGCTCCCTCAACTCCGACTGAGAATGCCCTTGCACTCCATACTGGATACCGTAAGCCATTGGAACGGACTGACTCCTACCTCTTGTCCCTCCTGGCATTCCCTCTCGCTCCCACCTAATCGCTTCCCCCCGTACTACCAAAAGGGTAGAGGCGGGCTGGCGGCGAACTAATTGCTTCAGTTCGCGGCGGAGGGCGCTATCGGCAACGTACTCCACAAACTGATCGCGCAACACAATTTCAGCATTAGGGATAGCATTGGGTGATTGTTGTTTAACCCTCTCCAGGAGAGTCATCAAGACAAGGGAGAACTCTAACAGAGATTCCCCGTCTTGCTGCCTCCTGGAGAAAAAGGCTTCTTGAAGTGCTACATATGATTGGGAGCAACCATACAACTCACGCAAAATCGCAATAACCCTATCCGGATCTCCCCGTTCTTCACTGGGACGGTGCCTAATCTCCTCCCGCGCTTCACCTTCCAAGTGGTCGAGGAGAAAAAATGCTTTATCCGCTTTAGACAAATAACAAACCCGCATGCACGCCTCAGCCTCCTCCACCCACTCGTCAACACCGGGGCCGGATTTGCCACTAAATTTTGGACATCGTCTGTCCCTAGGCACACAAATAAACCGCTCCGGCCCAACAAAATTAGTTTCGACCGGCTGGGGAGGGTCAGGCATTGCTGCAGAGGCAACCCCGTTAACGGTGCTAGGACCAGGTAGCTCACCTGGCACCTGCTCCCTCTCACGACGCAAACGATCATTATCTGCTCTCAACTGTGCCACGATTTCTCGCAACTCCTGCATCTCATCCTCCAAACTGGTCATAGCTACACTCACCCCACAAATAGAAAAGGGCCGACGATAGGGAAATACAACTTGCCCAAAAGGTCGGGACGCACGCTGCTGTTTTGCTTCTGAAAAGAGAAAAAAAACAACCAATGTTACATTAAACACCAAGTTACCCCCACGTCTCACGTAGAATTCTCTGCCTTACCGGTAAACCCTGCTGACTACGCCAAGATGTGGCATAACTCAAGTGGAGGGAAAATGAATCACAAATAATTTAATCCGACTACGCCACCCTGGTGGAGCGCCAGGGAAATAACTCCCGATAAGGACACGCAGGTAAGTATTACCATTGGAAGGCAGGAAACTCGAGACGTGAGGGGCAGTACAAAAATACACTTTATTATAAAACGTTCAACCCCAATAAAATTCTCCCGCTCTCAAGACTCTCAACATGACCAACATACTTCTCCCGCCCAGGCCCAGCGGGAACAGGGCAGGCCGGCTGCAACTCCAGAGGTCGTCCAAACCCACCTCAAATCAGACACCACACGCCCACACCATAAGGAAGTTTTATCAGCACTCAGTGAAGCACACACAGCACACGGTGCAGCACACAACTCGAATGGAGCAGCTAGCCTCCCCCGTTCCACACCATGTCCTCAATGGCTCCTGGAGGGAGAAGAAAGAGACACACGTTAATGAAAGAAAATTACACTAAATAAGTAAAGTAAAGAAAACCAAGTAAAATTTACAGCCACCAGGTTATGGCGGCTATAACACTATAGCCCCCTAACAGCACCGGCAAACAATCAGTGCCCAATGGCACCAGGATAACAGGACCGGGGATGAAGTGGAAAACGAACAACGAACATTACATGGGAAATACCCACGAATACACAAAACCAAAGTAACAACAAAATAAATTCACTGTTAGCAAAAGAAACCAACATATACAAGAAAAAGATAATGAAAACAACCCAGCACATACAAAAATACACTAAACTATATTAGCACACAAAACCAAATAAAACTGGTCGGCAGCCTGACGGACGCAATGCTAGAGAACTAGCAGTCCAAGCGACCTGTCATATAACCAAACGGCTTTCAGCCAGCAGCACAATACACGAATACAAATAACAAATTAAACAAAGAAAATGTTGCCGGGAAGCAAAACAGCAACGACGTCACATGTAGCGTCTTCAGCTAGGGCTTAGAGATAGTGATGATCCATTCCCCATTCACCTTCAACGAAAAGACAAGTCAAACCAAATGCCCTGAACCCCAAAGGTGAACGAGGGAAAAGCATACTCACGGTTTAGGTAGAACAACGACCAAACGCAAAGCTGTATGGTTACTCGCAACGGGTGCTGCGGCTCTGTTTACCGGCCAGCATTCACACGCACCCGCTCGCGTGTGGTTACGGCTGAACGGGACATAATAAATACCCCAAACGCAAGCGATCAAGCTTTAAATATAAATATCTACGTACCTGAAAGCAACCTCCGCCACAAACCTACTACAATGCCATCACCACCAGGTCCGCTCTAAGTGAACTGTAAATGGAGCATATTACTAAACCCATCCCCATCATTACACCGCCAGAGAGAAAGTGTCAACATACCTGAAATGGACCGAGACCGAAACGAACAATGCCAGGAAGGGAAGAACCCAGACTTATGAGGACCCGTACACCCGTCAAAATAAGGGTCCTTAAATATTTGTTTTTTGACAATGTTTTTGTTTTACTCTAAAGAACCGACCCACAAGAGTCATTTGTTCTGGAATCAGACTACACTTGTTGCATTGTATGCTTTTAAATCACTAAAAATATTTGGCTCATAAGAGTCATTGGTTTGGCAACAGACTACTCTCAATGCGCTGTATGTTTTTGATTCCAAATTTTGGCTGTCCATCCACAGTTTTTAACCAAAACTCTCAATTGGATAATCCAAAAATATTTTTGACCTGGTTTGGGCACTGGTGACCAGCTATGCAGAGCACCAGCCTAGGCTGATGTGAGATATTGTGTAAGGAATTTTCAGCAGGATATTCCCATGATAAGAGATTCAGCAGCCATTATACTCTAAATGCATATGACAATACCATAACGTTTTGTGATGAGGTAAGAGCTGTCTCTGAACAGGTCTTAGTGTTTCTGAGAGGTTGTTGTGGCTGAGTTGATTTTTAACCCCTTTACGTGTTCTCTTGTTTTTTTTTCATGCTTCAGATATTTATTAACTTTACTGCTTCTGACAAAATGCTCTAGTGAAGAACAGAGAGGTAGCAGCAAGGAGATGATAGAAAGAAGCTTAAGAACCATTCAGAGAGAGAAAAAGAAAACAGCATATGTGCATTAGGTGAACCCATATCTCACAACAGACAGTGATGTTCTGGGTATTACAGTCATGAATACTGCATTGCCTTGCTGTTAATGTGTGCCAGAGACTGTTGTTCTCTTCATTTATTCATGCTCTCTTTGGTCAGGGGTGAAACTCGCTGTCTGTCCGGTGGGAAAAGTGAAATAGTGACTTTCTGCTTGAAGAGCACTTGACCTGACCCAAAGTCTCCTGGTGAAAGCTCTAGTCGGACTCCTGGAACCCTGAGAACAAAGTTGAGCCAGAGAGTCGTTTGTGAGTTTGTAAGGGTTTGTAGTCCCTTACGAAAAATAAGTTTATTCAAGTGTACTATTAGTTTACTTCTTTTAAACTAAAAATAGGAAAGTGTACTTTTAGTCTACTTTTTATGTACTTCTCAGAAATTGGCTTTATGTACTTCTCAGAACTATACTTAAAATTACATTTTAGTATACTTGACTTATACCTGACGAGCTAAAATTAACATCTGATGATACAAACTATGACTAAATGTATGCCGCGCCTTCGTTAACGAAATGAGATGGGACTAAAATGTTATTTGAGGACTACCAGACATTCAAAATACATCCTATAGGCTAAATTAACTGTTTTGGCTTTCAAAATGTGCGTCTCTGTAATTGGATTACAATCGGATTAGGGACGTTCACATATCTAGTCTTAGTATGGCAGCCACAGAGGATGGATAGGCTATCAAAACGCATACTAGCGACCTGAAATTATTGCCTCAGCAACCGAAGGGTTAGGGACTGGGTGACCAGATGTCCCATTTTTCCCAGGAGTCACAATTCGTTGTCAATTAATTTAAAGTTAGTGAAGGCGTGATAGGTGTTCTCTCTCGCGCACACTCCACTTCATCAGTCTCATACAGCGCACGATCAGTTCTTAGTTCTCAGAGCTCAAATACACACACAGCAGTCCAACTGTCTATCCTGTAGAGCAGTGGTTCCCAATCTGGGGGGCGCCAGAGTTCACAGTGGGGGCACGGAGTATATATCCATATATATATAGTATATGATATAATTTCCTTGGTAAAACAAGTTCGATAAATGTTCTACTTAATGTTTATGCAGCGAAAGCGGAAACAAAACAGCGCCACACGGTCTATATCCACTCAGCTCAAACAGCAGTGCAGCACAGAGCGAGCTGACTAGAGCAGATGTGATTACTCATCGATCACACAACTACTAAACAGCGCTGTGAGATCTAATGAGAAGCGCTTGAATTCAGCGAAGAACACAAATGACTGGTATAAACTAGTATCAGTCAACTCATATAAACTAGTTTAAATCCGGATAAAACAGCGCTGACAAACAGCAGAAAAACACTGTGTGCAACGATACAGTTAGAAGGCTTTTCAATCTACAAATCGCCATCGTTAAATGTATTAAAGGAGTAATGGATTGTAATCAATAAAACTCAAACAGTCAGAAAAGTAAAATTTCACCAAATAAAAAATGAGGTAGTTGCAATTTTTACAGATGTTACTGATTTGCATCCTAACTCAAACTACTACTGTTAACTCAATTTCAAATATGCATTTCTAAGAGACAAAAAAATATATCATTATTGCATATATATATATATATATATATATATATATATATAGAGCTGTCAGTCGATTAAAATATTGAATCGCGATTAATCACATGATTGTCATGAGTTAACTTGCGATTAATCGCAATTAATTGCAAATTTGTATTTGTTCTAAATGCATCCTAAATAAATACATTTCAAGTTTGTAATACTCTAATCAACATGGCATGAATAAATATGGATGTTTTATGCAAATTTATGTGTATTATTATTGAAACCATAGTCAACATAGAGCATGAAAACAAGAACTTCTTAATGTCTATTAGACACTTAATGTCTATTAGAGCACTGTAAATGCTCCAGTGCAGTTTTTTTGCACTGTCTGTCCATATGTAAATTGTTATTGTTTTTTTTACACTGTCTGGAGCACTGTAAATGCTCCAGTGCAGTTTTTTTGCACTGTCTGTCCATATGTACATTGTTTGTTGTTTTTTTGCACTGTCTGTCCATATGTAAATTGTTTGTTGTTGTTTTTTTTTGCACTGTCTGGAGCACGCTCATAAGAATTTCACTCACCAAGGCACTTGTGCTGTGGTGATGTGACAATAAAAGTGATTTGATTTGAAGTGATTTGATTTGATTTGAAGTGAACGTAAACAGGTGGGTGAAAACTGAATGTGTGTCAGCAGTGTTGCCAGATAGAGTTGATGGCTTCCCGCCCAAAAACTGTCCAACACCCGCCCAAACATGCACAAAACAGCCCAAAATATTTGATTAATGTTAGTTTCAATTTGATCAATATTTAGCCTAGTTGTTTTAACTGCCGCGCTTAATGTACCATACTGTAGCTAACAACAAACACCAGCAGTAACAGAACCACAAAAGCAAAATGATATCATAACCCGTTCACATCGCCCCAGCCACACAATGCACTTTAACAGAGAAGATTTAAATTCCCACGATAAGATAATACCCAATTTCTTCATAACAAATTCAAGAATGTGTATTAAAATTACATCTATTTGAAAAATAATAATAATTATTATTACTATATTTCACTTCTGATAAAGTGCGTGAGTGAGAGCGAGAGAGACAGACAGGATTTAGCGAGAGAGCGAGAGATCTTAGGCTCACCTTTAAATGCAGAACAGGAACATTTATCTGGTTGTAACCATTTCTTGGTTGTAACTTCACAGGATGCTGAAGAACACAGCTGAACATCTGAATGCAACTTTTCCGAACTATGTACAGTCTGGCTGAGCTGTCTAGTGCATGGATTAGTCAAACTTCCCCAGCAGCTCCTGGGGAGGACGGAATGTAGCCGATGTCCATCCATTCCGTGCGAGCCCTGAGCACACATGAATTAAACTTGAAAGGAGCGGCGATCCCATTCTATTTCTGGTGTCATCTTTAAGCAGTGAGACTTGCGAAAATCCTCTTTCAATGGAAGTGTTGGATATGGGGAGAGTGCAGAAAGTGCTACATCCTGAAAGCAGTGGTTTCCTTCAGCATCTTGAAAAGATTCTACCTCCAACCAAAACGCATCTATGGTTAAGTGAGGTGAGAACCCTGCTGAGGCAACATTTCTTCACTGAGTCTCAAGTAATTCTGGTGAGCCTGGAAATAACTCCTTAGGCAACTCAAAAAACGGTTACTTGTTTGACACAACAGAAGCGGGACATAGGAGTTACAGCTTCCACAGCATCTTCTGCATCTTCTTGATCGAGAATTCGGTCAATACAATCTGCTGTCACTAACCAGCGGGTGGAACATGGTTTTCAAAGGTTAACCTCCGTTGTTAACGGTCTCCTAAAGTTCGGTTGTCATTCTGGCACTAAGATGAATGCGCAAACCAGTTATAAGACTCCCTGATCATGTATTCAATATTGCTAGGGAGCTGCTGCATTGCCTTTTGAGCTACAATGTGCAGAGAATGGCATACACATCTGATTAACTGTAAATTGATAAACTGACTTAATGACAGCCGAAAATTTGGTTCTGTGTATCTGGAATGCTCTGGTCTCATCCTTCGTTATGTCCGGTAATTCATCCACAGCATTAACTGATGTGTGGCAAGCAACATCTGTTGCTATGCAGAGTTCACGTCGCTTCTGGTCATCACAAAAACTAATGTTATTCAAGTTAGCTTTACTCACTATAAACGGCTTAATTGTGGGCAGGCACCGCATCTTGTGCTTCTTAGTTTCGGCATGGTCCTTCAAATCCTTTAAGTGGGCCCTTATTTCCGTGTCCAAGAATTTGCAGTGAGCTTTGCTATCATCCGATTTTGAATGAATGAAATAATGAATGATGCATTTATATAAAGCTTAATTGTGTATTGCTGTACACCCAAAGTTCTTTACAATCAGGTGGAGAGGAGAGAGAGTCATAGAGCAAATCAAATGGATAGGGATTATTAGGAGGCCATGATTGACACGGGCAAGTTGTGGAATTTTGGCCAAGACACCAGGGTTACACCCCGACTCTTTTACAAGAAGTGCCATGGGATATTTAATGACCACAGAGAGTCAGGACCTCGGTTAAACATCAAAACATCCGAAAGATGGTTTTTTTCCTTATCCGAAAGGATTTTGATGGCATTATCCATGACTTCAGGTCCGAATCACTCTCCCACTCCTTTCCTTGAGGAAGGCACCGAACCCCCAACTGCTCCCCGGGTGCCGCAGCATAAATGGCTCCGGGTGTGTATTCATGGTGTGTGTTTACTTTGGATGGGTTAATTGCAGAGCACGAATTCCGAGTATGGGTAACCATACTTGTCTGTATGTCACTTTCACTTTCACAAAAAAAAACTGAAAAAAAACAATCACAACCTTTATTTTGCATTTACACCAGAAATGTATTGTTCACTGCCAAAAGCCACAGAGAAATTCCAGGCTACTCGTTGTTTCCAGAGGCCATAGAGAGAGTTGGCAGGATGGTTAACTAAGGGAAGAGTTGGTGGGGATGCAGACACAGTCATGTGTATCAACACCCTTCATTTTCTGAACGCTTGTCCAAAGAAGGTTAACATCTGCAAATCGGTGGGAAATCATTTAGAGGGCCTCTAGCTTAATTCTGCTGTATCCCAGTGCAAGCACATCAAGGCATGTGTTGGATTCAGGACTTGTCCAATGTGCCAGCCACAGAACAATTTCTAGCCACAGAAAAAAAATGCAGAATGGAAATTTCCAGAGGAAAAGCTTGTGGAGGTCTTGAGAAAGAGAGAAACTGAAGCCTTTAAAACAGTACAGTAGAATTAATTTAGCCTAGCTCACATTAGCTAGGCTTGAAAATGGATCAAGGAGAAGAAATTGAGTTGTGTACAAATTCTGTGGTTTTCTGTGGTAAGAGAGCTGTCCTCACATGACATGAAATTAGGAGTGCTTTTTCTTTAATATCTCTCCGTCCATCATCCTCACACGTTTGCCCTTTCTCTCATCATGTTGCCCCCCACCCTGGGTTTGCTTGAAAGGGTCAAGCCTAATTTGTGTGTTCTCCAGCAACAAAAAGCAATTGTGAGAGGTCACTGTGAGAGCAGAGCAACATACTCAACTGGGAACAAGACCAACACAGGCCTTCTTGTGTTATTATCAAGCCATTCTTTATGTTGCGAAATTAGCCTATACCTGAAAGCTATAGCTATAAAACGCTAACACAACAAGATTATAGGAACTAATAACAACAGTGCATAACAACAGTGCATAACAACACAATAACAGCCAGTCAGAGCAGTGAAGACGATCTCTCTCTGTTTGCACATTTATTATAACCTGCAGCACTGCATAAGTAGACCGTATAGAACTAAAAGATATTGTGAAAATGCTTTTTCAAACAGCATTTTTTTATGGTTTCATTTGTGGAACCTGAAGGATTTTTCTTATATAAATTGTTATCTCAATGTCCTCTATATAGGATCCGCATAAGATGTTTAATATTCAAGAGCAGCAGGATTTTGATTCAATGAGGTTTTGATGTATGTGGGGATTGTGTAAGAATGTGTAAGAATGTCTAAAAAAAGACAAAAAAAGCTTACAAATAAGTAAATAAATTAAAATAAAAACATTAACTAAGTGTGAATGTTTTTGTTTTTTTTACCAAATGTGACGATTTTACTATAAACTATACTTTACCTATTTACTATACTCAGCCTCAGACGTCATGCCCACGGACCGTTGGCTAAACGTCTGATGCATATGGCACACTTATCTGGAAACACTTCAGTAGTGTCGAAGTCGTCATCGGATTGGTTGAATTATACAGGATTTCCGGGAGACATGCAGCCATATATTCCAGATCTTCAGCCGTCAGTCTAAATGTACAACACAATATAAAGTTAAACTTTTATATATTATTGTACAAACTGTTATTTTTAATCCGTCCTTTTAAATGGAGTTTCATATTTGAACCCTTTGTCAGGTCCAGAAGTTGAGGGACAGGTCATATTCTAAGAATGATCTACCATTAAAAACGTTATCACTGAATTTGCATAAACTTTATTGAGTTGCTGAACACACTCATTTTATTGCTGGCAGTGTGAACTGGCTTAACATGGAAGTTTTTATTGCTCATCAGTTTGTCGCGTTGTTCCTGATTAGGACAGGGTTTAATGCTAAACACAGAAGATGAGCAACACAGAATGTGCAATTTTGTTGGCCACATACAAAGCTAAAGACTCCCCGAAGTGGATGCGTTTTTGAAATCAGGCAACAAGCCATTCCTAGATGAAGTGAAAATATATCAAGAAACACAAAGAGATGGGAATAAAGTTGAGACAATTACCATGTGATTCTGATATACTACAGCACTCCCTTGAGTCGCATTATTGGAAAGAGAACTAATTTAATTAAATGATCCTAATTATATTTCCTTGAATCCATCTCTACTTTAGCAAGGCTTTATTTCATAATTCCGTTTTGCCTAAATATCCCTCATTTCCCACAGCGTGCTGACTCAAAGGTGAGGTGACTTCCCAGACAATTAGCCTATCAGTAGGCAGATGTCTTCGAGAAATTTACCCATTTGTCAGTCACAGTGTTCCCGTTCCTCAGCACGCTCAGTCATTTCCCACTCCTCCTCGGTCCGCTGTGGGGTTACGGTGCGGGTGCCAGTACTGCAGCAGTGGGAAGCGCTGAAGTGCTCGGTTCACAGGCTGCTTTTTGTTATTCCTCGCTGGTGTGACACAGCATATAAAGGTCACTTCAAAATGTGTGCTTGAGCAAAAAAGTATTCTGCTACGGTGTCAGTTGCCACATTTTCTTGGTTTCTATGAACTGCTGACTGTTTACAGTCGATCGATACATTGCATGTCATTGCCAGCGCGAAGAACTCCTGCACCTGTTTGCTGGAGAGAAGCCGAGATGTAACACCTATCTTTGATATATTGGTCCTGTCCTGTTAGCTTTTTCAGGCCAGAGCATTCTGGGATTTGATCGAGGCTTTAGCAGTAGTCAGCAGCCTGGTGCTGTTCAGATGGCAGTGGGTTTGTGTTTCTTTGCCAAAGAGGTCACACATATGGCTGACATTACTGTATTTTAACTGGCACAAACAGCGCTCTAGGGGTGTTCAATTCTGAAATTTTGGAATCGATTCCTCACTGTTGTTTTTAATTATTTTTATAGATTGGAGGAGCATGTTTACCTAATCTCTCTGTGACTACATACCTTCCTTTTAAACTTCCTTACCATTCATTGTTTGTTTTCAGCCTATATTATCCCTTTTACGTAGGATGGATTAGTGCTCAAAATCTTCCATTGTTGCAAGTTTCCCCATTTAAGCTAAATAATACAGTTTATAAAACTTTATTCTTTATTCTTCCACGTTTGTGCATCAGTGTCTATATTGTATGTTTTATGTCCAAAACAAATATACGAAACTTGGATAAGATGTAGGCTAATCAATATCTGTCAGTCGTATGCTATTTGTCATGCTGGATCGCAGAATGAAACAGTGACAAAAAAAATGTAATTAACCCTCATGTTGTGTTCTGGTCATTTTAACTTGCAGAGGGATTTCCTTTTTTCCTCAAAATGCTAGTTAACGTAATCACATTGGACTAAAATCGAAATAATTATATTTTTTTCTCACCTTGTGGCATTCCCAGTCAAAAATGAGTGGCCTTTAAAAAAAATTAAATACATTTGTTTTCTATATTATTACCAAATTATGGATTCAATCTTTGTTTGCACAGCTTTTGTTTTTCTTTTTGGAACTGACTGATCCGTAGGCCTCGGTGATCAGAGCTTATTCACCTCAATTTATGAGTGAATATCTTTTCACTCAAAAATTGAGGTGCTTACGTACAGATTAAATGGATAGTTCACTCAAAAATGAAAATTCTGTCATTCTGTAAGTACTCACCCTCATGTCGTTCCAAACCCATAAGATCTTCGTTCATCTTTAGAACACAAATGAAGATATGTTTGATGAAATCCAAGAGCTCTCTGACCCTCGACAGAGAACAATGCAACTGAAATGTTCTCAGACCCAGAAATGGTACTTAGTCCATGTGACATCAGTGTTCAACCTTAATTTTATGAAACTACGAGAATACTTTTTGTGCACAAAGAAAATAAAAATAACAACTTTATTCAACAATTATTCTCCTCCTCATCCCATCCGCAGCAGCATACCGCATTATGGAAAGAGTATCACGATGCAGGTGTACAAAGGTCTTATGGGTTTGGAATGACAAGAGAATGAGTAATTAATAACATAATTTTCAGTTTTGGGTGAGCTATTTCTTTAATGGGGCCTACAACCAATAAACTCCAAAAATAAATACAAAACCTTTGCTAATTGAAAGAAAACAAGTTGATAAAATACTGAATCTAAGATTTGGTGATAAAATAGAGTAATGACATAATTACACAATGTCAACCAAACAACAAACAAACAAAACCACCATCAACAGAGCCATTGTGTTTTGTTTTCGCTTAAAAGGATACTTTGCCGAGCACACTCTTGAAGGGTTGCCATGTCCATTTATTATAAGTGATGCTTATTAAGAATCTTCGGGCTTGTTGTTTGGGCTCAGCTCATAAAGCACTCAATTTTATTGAGTAAATAAAGTAGGCAGGTGCAGGTTGAAATAATGTGGCTTATTTTTAGTATTAAACATTTGGATTTTAATTTATTATGTGCTTGTTCATAGCTTTTGCCTAGCAAGTTCTGGCAACACTAATGAGTCAAAACATGCCCTGTGGTTTCTTGCACGTTTAAAAACAGTTAGGTCTGTATATTTGGACACAGGCACAATTTGTATTATTTTAGCTGCTGACCAAAACATATTGAAGTTACGGTTATATAATGAAAATTGGTTAAAGTGCACACACTAAGCTTTAATTTGAGGGTATTCTAATCAAAATTGAGGGAAGGTTAAGGAATTACCACTCTTTAGTTTGTACCTTCCCCTTTTCAAGGGATCATAAGTAATTGGACAATTGACTTAAAATCTGTTTCATGGACAGGTATGGGTTATTATTTCGTTATTTATGCATCAATTAAGCAGGTAAGAGGTCTGGGGTTAATTCTAAGTGAGCCTTTTGCATTTGGAAGCTGTTGCTGTGAACCCACATCATGCAGTCAAAGGATCTCTCCATACAAGTGAAACAGACGATTGTTTGGCTTCAAAAGCAAAACAAATTGATTAGAGCGATAGCAGGAACATTCGGAGTGGCCAAATCAACAGTTTGGTACATTCTGAGAAAAAAGGACCGCACTGGTGAGTTCAGCAACATAAAAAGGCCTGTACGTCCATGGGGACAACAGTGGTAGTGATCCTCTCCATGGTAAAGAAAACCCCTTTCACAACATCCAGCCAAGTGAAGAAAACTCTCCTGGTGGTAGGTGTGTCAGTCAACATCTACAATCAAGAGAAGACTTCACGAGAGCAAATATGGAGGGTTCACACACGGTGCAAACAAGGCCACATTAGACTTTGCCAAAAAACATCTAAAAAAGCCAGACCAACCAACAATGTTACCTCTAGAAAAGTATTCTTTGGATGGCTGAAATTAAGATCAACCTTTACCAGAATGATGGGAAGAAAAAAGTATGGAGAATGCTTGGAACAGCTCATGAAACAAAGCATACAACAATCCGTGAAACATGAAGCAGTGTGATGCATGAGCTGCATGGCTTTCAGTGGCACTCGGTTACTGGTATTTAGTGATGATGTGACAGAACCAGCCGGAAGAATTCTGAAGTGTATAGGATATACTCACTGCCCAGATTCAGACAAATGCAGTTGATTGGAGGTCACTTTATATTACAAATGGACAATGACCCAAAACATACAGCAAAAGCAACCCACAAGTTTTTGAAGGTAAAAACAAGTTATATTCTGCAATGACCAAGTCAATATCCTGATCTCAACCCACCTGAGCATAGATTTCACTTGCTGAAGACAAAACTAAAGGCAACAAGACCCACAAACAAATAACAACGGAAGTCAGCTGCAGCAAAGGTGATGAATACGGTTGTTACTCCCATAAATGACTGAACTGTGCATGTACAGAACAGGATTAAGCACTGAACAGACAACTGAATTTAGCTGCAGTGTGTACACAGCCTAAAAAAAAGGTATTGAATGGGACTTCCCTTTAAAATTGATTTTTGATTCCCAGTGCCTCAGAATCAAGGAATTTATTATTTTTGGAATCTTTCCCAGCCATACCATTCAAATAATGTGAGACACACATACAATTCATTTGTATGACACTGCATTGGGTGAATAGCCAAGTAAAGTTGGTGCACGTGTATGTGCACACCTGGCAAGCATAAAGCGGTCAGGCTGCAAGGCATGACAATGAGTGTGTTCTAGTAAAACAAACACCCAATATACCACAATGACCGACGGGCACATGGACTGGCACACTGAAACCATGTGGGAAAAACACCCAAAATACCACAATGACCGATGGGCACATGGACTGGCACACTGAAACCATGTGGGAAAAAATCCTTCGTGCCAGCCTCCATACCAACTCACTGAACTCATCGTAACCACAGGGAAGGAAACCAGGGCTGCTGTTAAAACACTAACTGCCTAAACTTAATAACCTCCATCTTGCACGTTCACCGAAAGCTTTCTGTTGTCTTTGCAGGAGAATTTGGGTAGGATCTTTTCTTCCATCTACCTCTCGGTTTTCGCTCGCAAACACACACCCACGTGCACAAAACACAAACAAAAGAATGTTAAGCATGTGGACCTTTGGTTGATTATCCTGCTATGACTCAGAAAGGCGTGCGATTAATACAGCTCTTCAAAAAAGCCACTGTGTCAGGCATATTATTAGGGTCAACGCATATTATTAGACAACGCTGAACACAAAATCAGGTCACACCAGCTGAGGCAAACAAAATTGTTGTTGGAAAATGATATGCGCATGTTTTCCAAGCGTCTCAATTTGCCTATATTATGCAGAAAAGTATGTACTCTTTTGTGAACAAAAATAACTTTGGGACATACTACTTCTTCATAATTACGTCTTTTAGTCTGTTGCTTAGTTACCTGCATCATGTCACCATTTAAACTGCCCATTCACTCATCTCATCACAGTTAATATGATCCATATCGTTTAATTTAATTTCCTTCTGTATTGGAGAGAAATGAAGAGGCATGTTGATCTGCCAGTCACAGGGTCTATCAATGCTGAGAACTCTCCTCAGGTGTCTGCATAATGATGCATTTAAAAGTTGACCAAACATTGACCAATATAAAAGTTCACAATGTTGTTGCAGATTAAATATAATGTGGATAACATTACATATTTTTTTTTAGGGCTGTCAATCCATTAAAATATTTAATCGTGTTTAATCGCATGATTGTCATGAGTTATCTCATTTATTTATTTATTTGTTATTAGAACGTATTTGTTCTAAATGTACCTTAAATAAATACTTTTCTAGATTGTATTACTCTTATCAACATGGGCATGGACAAATATGGATGCTTTATACAAATGTGTGTTTATTAGAGCATGAAAACTAGACATGTTTCAAAGGTCATATATGTTTTTAAAATAACTGGTTCATGTATATTAGACACATATAAAAAGAAAAACTGGGTTCCTATTACTTCTCTTTTTTTGCTCTGAGCAATTTACTGAAACAAACCGGTTTACATTTTTACAGGACAGCTCACTTCTGAACATGCAAAATGTACATATCCTATATTATTACATTTGTTTGCCTCTCTGTGCCACATACTGTATTTTGATGCAGATAAATTAGAGAAGCAAGCAAAATAATATCTGTGTTTAACTGAATTAAAGCGCTGCTCTACTCTGCCGGCAGCCTTGCACTGAACAGAAACTGAGCAGTCGCAGAGATCGAGCGAGAGAGAGAGAGATGTGTGTGCGTTATTAACTTTGAAAGGACGATTTCTTTTTAAATCAGGTTAGACGTTGATTATTTATCACTCAACCCACTTTCTGTTGGTCCGTTTTTTTTGTGTGTGTTTATAGCTTATAATCAAATCCTCGTCCAATGGGGTGCAACAGGGTGTGGGCAATATTTGCCATTAGAGTGTGCACGAATAGAGATTGTCTTAGGCCCTGTCCACACGAACGCAGTTATTTTCAAAACTGCAGCGTTTTATATGCGGTTTGGCTGTTTGTCCACACGATCAGATCACTGAAACCAGATATTTTTGAAAATTCCTGCCAGGTTAAAGATTTTCAAAAATACGGTTGCAGTGTTATTGTGTAGACAGCGAAACCATAGACTAAAAAAAAGATGGACGATGCTTCTCCGCTTCCTTCCACTATAGAAAAGTGAAGCCAAAGCATCTCAGTATGGCTGCTGCCATCGTGAGTATATGACGTAATTTGGAGCCCGAGTCTGCACAGTAAAGATTTGTTTGGAGCCATGGATTTTGTTCATGAGTTGGAGCTACGGAATCAAACTCCCGTCCAAACTCCCGCAGACCCAATCAACCATGCCGACATGCTTCAAATTACTAGCTAAAATCAAACTTATCCCAAAACGGAACAATTGAACATATATAAGTGTTACGAACCCCACTTCTAAAAGGCTCGTTGTGGAAGGGGTTTAGTAACATAAAAGGACAGGCGAGGCAGAACATCGATTTAACCATTTATTAACGGTCAAACATCTCGCGAGTCACATTGAATCAGACGGCAACAGATACAATGAAGAATTAACTCAACTTATAAAGTAAACAAAACATAGATCAACACGCACATACACACATCAAACACAGATCAAATGCACAGTAAGCACCGCTTTTCACCGGTATGCTTGACCACAAGATACGCACGAAGCTCGCTGGCTGCATCCATCAAGGGAGGCCGAACAAAAGGAGCTTCTGAACAAGTGCGAATCATGCTCAATGAAGAGCATGGTAGTAACTGTGGCAGGACACGCGCTGCACCGGGGAAAGCTACCAACACAACCGCAACTTCCACCTTATATTCAGCCCAGAAGGTTATCAGCGAACAAGCCGCAGGTGTGTAGGGGCGGAGCTCAACCTCGGAAGAAAAGAATAGCTACACCAAATCAGTACAACAGAGGGGACAACAAGACATACCAATACCCACAAAATAGGGATAACCAAGCTTTGACCGTAACAATAAGCATGATAACAACTTTAAATGTCCAAAACCATATTTCGGGAAATTGTATTGGAAGTGTAATTATTTTTTTTATTTTGACTCAACTCCAATTTGTTTACATGGAAAGGTATGATTCGGACAGGCACACACGTCTTAATAAAAGGTCCAACGGCTGATTATGCATATCAGAGCAACAACCAAGCCCTGGGGTCAAAAGAACAGTCTGTAGAGCTCAGAAACATGTTTGTGTCAAGCCACACATCTGGGGAAGAGTTCAGCAAAAAATTCTGCTTCATTGATGGTTCACAGAAGAATGATGTCTCTGTTACCCTTAATGGAAGAAGTTTGAAACAACCAGGATTCTTCTTAGAGCTGGCCTCCTGGCCAAACTGAGCAATTGATGGAGAGTGGCTTTGGTTAGAGGACCAATAACCTGATGCTCACTCTAGTTGAGCTCCATGATCATATGTGGAAATAGGAGAAATCTACAGAAGGACAAACATCACTGCAACACTCCACCAATCTGGGCTGTATGGCAGTGTGGCCAAACTCAATCCTCTCCTCAGTGAAGGAAAAAGAAAACAAATAAAAGTACCTGAAGGACCCTCAGATTGTGAGAAACAAGATTCTCTGATCTGATGAACCTCAATTCTAAGCATCATGTTTGAAGGGAACCAGCTCTGCTCATCACCTGCAGAGTAACATCCCAAAAGTAAAGTGTGCTGGTAGCAGCCTCATGCTATGGGGCTGTTTTTCAGCGGCAGGGACTGAGTGACTCATTAGAATAGAAGAAAAGCTCAATGCACCAAAATATTGATGTTAATGAAGCCTTAATGAAAACCCAGTCCAGAGCATTCAGAACCTCAGACTAGGCAGAATGTTTACCTTTCAACAGGAGAGTGACCCTAATCACACAGCAAGAATGGCTTATACACAACGCTGTGAATGTCTTTGAGTGGCCCAGCCACCGTCTGGACTTGAAACCAATATAATATTTCTGGAGAAACCATATGCCCCCATCCAACCTGAAAGAGCTGAAGAGGTGAGGAGACAAATGGCTGATAATTGGCAAATGTTGATGAGCAAAGCTTGTCGCATCAAACAAAAAAGACTTGAGGCTGTAAAGGTACTTCAGCTAAATATTTTGTCATGAATACTTATGCTGTGTACTTATGCAATGTACTTGTTATTTATAAATGTACAAAGTTGTGACAATTCTGTTTTTGCTTTGTCAATATGGTGTATGGAGTGTAGATTGATGTTGGGGAAAAGGGCAATTTAAAGCAGTTAAGCATAAGGCAGCAACATAAAAAAATGAGAAAAAAATGAGGGGGTATGAATACATTCGCAAGGCTCCGTACATATTTAATATACACAGTACACACACATATATAAACAAAAACTTTTATTTTGGATGAGATTCATTGCAATTAGTAATTGCCCAGCACTATAAATAATACTGAACACTGTTAATAAAACAGCTGATTGCCCTGTGTTAATGCTGAAAGATATGCTTGGGAGAAAAAAAGTTGCATAACACAATCCACCACAGTAAAGCGTCCTGACATTCAATTCAAGATTGGCTGAACACAAGCCACACTCTGTAAGGGGCCATCTTTGTGTTTCACAACAAATATGCTGGCCTCTGTACAAACTTATATAAGACACTAAGCCAACTGCAGACACTTACTTAACATTTGGAGCGAGGCGAAAGAGAAAAAATAAGGTATACAGTAAAAGAGTGAACAGGAAATACATGCATAGGTCAGCTGCCACATCTAAAATAGTCTGTTTGGGCAAGCTGTCTGCATGCATTCATTGACAAGGCACACTGTTGGTTAAAGAGAGTTAACTCACAATCCTCCCAGAGGGTTTCAAAGTTCAACGAGTGCTCAAGATATCTGTAGCCTATGCATTCTGACTTCCACAGCCGGAAGCTTGTTGCCCTATGTAGACCTATAGCCATGCACTATAATAGCCTGGAGTGTTGACACAAAAAGCATCATTGCATGGAAGCAAATGTATAAAGCTCACAGGCAGTGGATATGCCCCGCTGAGATCGTTCACCAGCACACCGTACAGATCAAAGCCTAACGCTGCATTACGGCAACTGTACCAGAGCCCTATAGGGCTATATATGCATTCTGGGATCGACACCGACTGCACACCTTCAACACTTCCTGGCTTCTGCACTCCTTGAACCTGCAGGCTACTGAAAATTGGTGGACTGGCACACTGCCAAAGCCTCAGCTGAATATCCGTTGAGACTTTGTGTATTATCCGTGAACGATGCTCCTCATGGAGTCTGACTCGTACATCCTCTCGTCAGTTTGAACCGGGAGGAAGCAGATTATTTTTACCTGCCAATGATTCATGCGCTGCTCAGTGATATGTTTCCTGTTTACTTATTAATTACTTGACAGTTGTCTCCTGGGTCTGACAGAATAGTCTGACAGAATTAAAGGGAGGAAAGCCATAATATCATAGAGCATTTTTTAGATATTAAAGATTCTGGAGAAAAAAAGTAATTATAAGGTGTTATGGGTGGTTGCACTGGTATTCAGTTTTTTGTGTTTTTAGTGCAAACACTAGTATGCTCCAAGTGGTTGCTTACAGGTCCAAGTAAAAAAAAAAAAAAAAAAAGGAAATACAAAAGGGGGTTGGAATATTTTATGCAAAAAACTCACTCATCACAGGTTTTGCCTGCAGTTAAAAGGATTCGAGAACTGCTAATATTTTATTTAGAGTAATTTTCCTGCTTATGCTCAATCTGTGTGAAGCTTAAAGATGGAAGATGGCCTTTGTGGACCTCCGTCCTTGTAAAAAGAAGTGCACTTATTTGTATTGAATGTGCACTTGTAGTGTACTTCAAATCTTAAAGGTTTATAAAAAATTGTACATGCAGATAAATTTAGTACATCCCACATCATCCGCTGGAACGCCACTCTCTCGTGAATGAGTGTAAAACAGTTAATGGAAGCTTAGATTAGATTATGGTTTATAAAGTTTTAAATTAGATATTTTTCTTACACAAACACATTGATTCATTTCAGGGCCTTTATTAAGCTGAATAAATTAACTTTGCATTGATGTATGGTTTGTTAGGATAGGACAATATTTGGCTGAGATGCAACTATTTGAGGGTGAATCTGAGGGTGCAAAAAAATCTAAATATTGAGACAATCGCCTTTAAAGTTGTCCAAATTAAGTTCTAAGCAATGCATATGACTAATCAAAAATACATTTTTGATATATTTACGGTATTAAATTTACAAAATATCTTAATGGAACATGATCTTTACTTATCTAATTATTTTTGTCATAAAAGAAAAATCGATAATTGTGACCCATACAATGTATTGTTGGCTATTGCTACAATATACTTGTGCTACTTATGACTGGTTTTGTGGTCCAGGGTCACATATTAGTTTACTATAAATGCTTGTTATAACATTTAGCACTACACTTTTAGCATATTTCAAGACAATAAACAAAAACTCAAGACTAAAATCAATTATGAATTAAAAATTATGAAATAAAATGTGCTAAATAAAAATTATGCTAAGAAGTAAACTATTTTAAAGTTAATATCGTTTTCACAAGGATGGTGGCACAAAAAGCTTTAATATCTGTATCTTGAACAGCTCTGAACATGTGACTCGATGCTTATGTCATACTGGCTGGAGCGGTGAAGAAAAAAAACTTCAGCTGAATGTTTTTTTCCATGTTTGTTTCTATCCAAAATCTTGTTCATGCTAAACATATGTGCTAAATAAACATTCATTTTAATATTTAGGGTTAGTATTTTGTTCAAATCTCTAACCCTAAGTATATGGCATATTCATTCTAATCTCAAGTCATCGCAACAGTGATGCGTATCTTAGCAATTACTGCTAATCATAATGACCACAAGCAAGTTTACATTTGAGTGTTGCTTCATGATACTAAACACTTGGCAGTTTGGTGTATTGTGAGTTAAGGATTGATATTGATTTTCCATCTCATGAACATTTCACCACTTCGGTTCAGTTATTTTATCACGTGCGTGGCAAATGGGGTGGTAAAACATATCTATATTTTGAGCAGACAGATAAAGACAACAAAGAACGGGAGTTGTAAATCCTGCACGGCACCGCTGTTGCACCGGAGTTACGATGCTCTCAAAGGTGGTGTTCCAAACGGTGTTATTGAGGCGCCACTTCTCATCAACAGAAGCCCCTCAGGTATGACCTGCACATCTCCTTCATCTCAGATCCCCATTGTGGATTTGACACGTTCCGCTCCCACAAGCTTCCACCCTGAAGGAAAGGAAGCATCTCTGTGGAACGACGCAAAGAGATTCTCATTCCAGACCACGGCGCTCAGAAGCCAATCTGAGAGTTTATTAGAGGTGTCAGAGCAATCAGAGGACCTGCGATTGTGGAGAACGAATGAATAACTGATTTCTAGGTTGGGGTTAAAAGGCTCTGTTGTGGGCGCCAGGGCCTTGGTGAGAGATGCTATTGGCATATGGATTCGGAGGTGAATTTCACACTCCACTAGGAGCAGTGTCATTATGATTGTGCTCACTCGCCCTCTCTCCCTCTCTTTCCTTCTCTGTTTCTCTCTCTCTCCAAAGCTTTTGGAGCTCCAGCCGAGCAGAAAAGCCTCAACCCAAAAGCTTAATTACAAATCTACCCCGAGGAGGAAAGGAAAATATACTCTGTAGCCCTCACACACACACATCCACAGTCTTGTGCTCATTCAACTTGGTGGCGTGTGTTTGTGGTATTTGAAGAAATCCTAAGAAAAAGAAAAAGGGGGAAGTGTTTATGTACAGCAGGTCTAAATGTCTGAGACTGTAGTATAAGTATCGCCTTTTTCTAATTAAAAAAGCAAATATATATATATATATATATATATGCGTGTGTGTGTATGTTCAAGTTTACATTTATTTATAAACCATGTTTAAAAACAACGCATTTTGTACCAAAGTAGTATACAATCAAGAAGTAATACAGTAAAAAACAGAATTACACAGAATTAGCATTTAGTGTTTAAAGAACTTTATGCATTATTATAAATTGTAGAATACTATCAGCATAACAATAACACTAAAAGGTTGAATAACTTGTTTTTTATTAATAAACACATAAATATATATAAATATACAATTTATATTGCATATATATATATATATATATATATATATATATATATATATGCATATATTATTTCTGTATGTATATGTGTATATTATAGGTTTAAAAAATATAAAACTTTTGGATTCCCCTATTTACACAAAGGTTTAAATAATCTAAAAGCTTTCTTAAAATGTCCTCGCTAAACATTTAAAATGAGTTCATTTGCTTTTCACCCAGCCCTATGTGATTTATCTTCAGACAGTGAAGACACTAGACCTTCACATTAACCTGTGGCAAAAGCAGACCTTTTAACGTGGCAAAACTATGAACCTCCCCTGCTAATGTAATGAATGCATCTGCTTCTTTTCTGAGTGAGATTGATCGCACTGATGAAGGCAACACTCATCATAGCCTGCCTAATTTTTCATCCTTATGAAAAGTATGACAGAACATCTACACATGCAAAATGCAACTTGATTGGGAACAGCTTGCACATCCCCATCCTGACAGCATGCAAATGTATTTCTTTGGGTCATAATGATACTTTCCTTAATGAAATTAATTGCAATCAGAGGCTGCTTTCTCCCTGCACAAGGACGAAGGCAATTAAGGTCACCTAGCAGGGCAACCTCGGTTAAGCAGCTTCCGTTCAAATGAGATGCAAACAGAAAACTAGTTAATTTGGCCTCTTGACATTAACAACCGGCTTTGGGGGGAAACTATATGCAAATTGTATGCAAATGTCCAGACCTGGGACCACTTCCGGAACCTACTGCTCCATCCTCATGCGGTCTCTGCGGTTTGCAGGTGGGGTAAGCAAGGAAGTTTAGATGCCTCTCTTTGTGTTGGTGCAACTGGAGCGTTACGCAACAGCTGGTCTATCACTTCTTACAAGAAGGTGCTACCTTCAACAAATATTAAATTCATTTTGCATTAACACCATATGAAATGGACTGAGTTTGTCACTAGCGGGTAGCAGCCATGTGCTGTTCCAACATTACAAACTGGTCGCTCACCAGGGCAGCGCTGCATATCTGCGGCAAGCCAATTTAAAGTGGCGGTCACTGGCTGCCGCTTATATAGGGGGCATGGATTCCTTCATCCCAACGGCTGGGGTCAGTGCATGAAAGAAACAAGCTAATGTGCCAAACATCAGGGGTTCTACTTTAAAAGATGTAGTTAAAGCTTCTATTGAGCCTGTGTTAATGAAGTAAGGATGTTAGTGTAAGAATGTGCGAATAATTGTTTTATATCTCACCATTAGTTTGCTTATAATTCATTGCAATATTAAATAAAATAAAAAGCTCCTATGTACTCAATAAGTAAAGCCAGAACGAGCTATCAACAGTCATTCTTCAGAATCAGACAGTATAATTTATCTTGTGAGAAGATTATGCCAAATAAAATCATTCAGTACAAATTATGATTCTATTTCAGGATATGTCACAGGAATAGTTCACCTAAAAATGAAAATATTATGATATTTTACTCCCCCCTCAGTCAATTCAAGATGTAATTTTTTTATCAGAACAGATTTGGACAAATGTAAGATTTAACATCACTTGCATACTCTGCAGTGAATGGGTGATGTCAGAATGATAGTCCAACCAGCTGATAAAACATCACAATAATCTACAAGTGATCCTCGCACTCCAGTCCATCAGTTAACAAAGCCATCATTATGGCGTTTTAATTGTAAACTGTTGCTTATGGACAAAATACTGGTACATAATAAGTGCTTCCAAATTCATCTACATCTAGGATGGACTGTGAGTACATTTATTGTTTTGTTTATTTTACATGTTATTTCAATTATTTTCTAATGTTCAGTTCACCCAAAAATGTAAATTCTGTCATCAAGGAATAATGAAGATATTTTGAAAAACATCATCGCATTTTTGTGTCCATACAATAAAACTCAGTGGGATGCAATGATGTTTAAACCCCAATGTTCTTTAAAATATATTTAGTGTCCCACATAATTAAATCATATAGTCTTCAAACAATGACAGAATTTTCATTTTTGAGTTAATCATGCCTTTAAGGTTGCTATCCAGTTGCTAAATCTGACTTGTGTCCTTCCTTCACTGTCTCTCGGTTTGTTTTGCCCAATTCATCATCCACCAGACAAAAATATTAAATTTTGTTATTTAGAAACATAAATTACACACCTCTCCTCAAAAAGCCACATGATCTATCAATATTTATTTTTACTTTATATCCTATTTTTCCAATAATCTGTTACTTGGATGTATGCCATAATAAAGAAAAAAAGATCTCAAAAGCTCACACTTTCCATTATATTTCAAGTTACACACACACACACACACACACACACACACACACACAAAATGTATGAAGCAAATACGACAGGTGAATATTGTCGTGTAGCATGAGTATGTATTATAAGATATCCTGTAGAGCCATCAAAAAGAGTGATATCTACTACAAAACCGTACATTCACTCCTCATGAGAATTCCTTATTTTATTCCCATCTGGAAACTAAACCATCTGGATCAATCACACATTCTCCCTGACAATAGACAATTCTGTCTGATTAATTATCCATCACTGAACTGCCTGCATTGTGAAAGTATCTTATATGCATATCAAACAATTTTATGTAAGTTCAATAGGCAAACAGAAGAAATACGTATCCTGACATCCGTATCAATCAAATTCCTGTATGTCAACCAAACAGCCTTATAAAATCCCTTGTGAAAAGAAGTACGCTTGGTTCTGTTGAAGGTGCATTTGTAGTGTACTTCAGATCTTAAACTGTACACAGATAATATGATATTAATTACATAAAATGCTAAGAGTGCTTTAAGTAAACACACTTTACATATTTAAGTATACATTTAAGTATAATAATGTAATATAATGTCAAATTAAATAATTGTTTTGATAATATTTTAAATCAACAATCAGTTTTTGGGGGTGGGGGTGTATTATTATTAGTATTTTCTTGTATAAAACAGGTACATCTCAAAAAAATTAGAATATCATGAAAAATGTCAATATGTTTTGTTACTCATTTCAGAAAGTGAATCCCATATATTATATAGATTCAATACACATAGAGTGAAATATTTCAAGCCTTTATTTCTTGAAATGTTGATGATTATGGCTTACAGATAATGAAAACCCAAAATTCAGTGTCTCATAAAATTAGAAATAAGAATATTACATAAGATCAATAAAAAAATGATATTTTAAACAGAAATGTCAGGCTTCTGAAAAGTATGTTCATTTCTATGCACTCAATACTTGGTTGGGCCTCCGTTTGCATGAATTACTGCATCAATGAGGCGTGACATGGAGGTGATCAGCCTGTGGCACTGCTCAGGTGTAATGGAAGCCCAGGTTGCTTTGATTGCGGCCTTCTGGTCATCTGAATTGTTGGGTCTGGTGTTTCTCACCAGCAGATGAGATGGTAGCCCAAATCATCACTGACTGTGGAAACATCACACTGGACTTCAAGCGACTCTCTTATGTACCTCTCCAGTCTCCCACCAGACTCTGGGACCTTAATTTCCAAAGTAAATGCAAAATTTACTTTCATCTGAAAAGAGGACTTTGGACCACAGACCTGTTCTTTTTCTCTTTAGCCCAGGTAAGATGCTTCTGACGATGTTTCTGTTTCAGAAGTGGCTTGGTAGCCCTTTTCCTGAAGACGTATGAGCATGGTGACTCTTGATGCACTCACTCCAGCTTCAGTTCACTCCTTGTGAAGCTCTCCCAAGTGTTTGAATCAGATTTGCTTGACAGTATTCTCAAGCTTGCTGTCATCCCTGTTGCTTGTGCACCTTTTCCTATCCAATTTCTTCCTTCCAGTCAACTTTGCATTTAATATGCTTTGATACAGCACTCCTTGAACAGCAACCCCTTTAAGTAATGACCCTCTGTGACTTATCCTCTTTGTGGAGGGTGTCAATGATTGTCTTCTGGACCATTGCCAAGTCAGCAGTCGTCCCCATTATTGTGGTCTCAAAGAACAAGAGATACCCATAATTTATTCTGTATGGATGCGCATTTATTGAAACTCAAATGTAAATATTCTAATAATTTGATATACAGATTTTTGACTTTCATGAGCTGTAAGCTCTATTCATCGAAATAAAAAATATAAAAAGTATTTTGAAATGTTTTACTTTACATGTAATGAATCTAAAATATATGAAAGTTTCACTTTTTTAAATAAGTTACAAGAAACTTTTTTACGATATTATATATATATATATATATGTTTTAGATGTATCTGTATATACAGTGGGTACGGAAAATATTCAGACCCCCTTAAATGTTTCACTCTTTGTTATATTTCAGCCATTTGCTAAAATCATTTAAGTTATTTTTTTCTTCATTTATGTACACACAGCACCCCATATTGACAGAAAAACACAGAATTGTTGACATTTTTGCAGATTTATTAAAAAAGAAAAACTGAGATATCACATGGTCCTAAGTGTTCAGACCCTTTGCTGTGACACTCATATATTTAACTCAGGTGCTGTCCATTTCTTCTAATCATCCTTGAGATGGTTCTACACCTTCATTTGAGTCCAGCTGTGTTTGATTATACTGATTGGACTTGATTAGGAAAGCCACACACCTGTCTATATAAGACCTTACAGCTCACAGTGCATGTCAGAGCAAATGAGAATCATGAGGTCAAAGGAACTGCCTGAAGAGCTCAGAGACAGAATTGTGGCAAGGCACAGATCTGGCCAAGGTTGAAAAAAAATTCTGCTGCACTTAAGGTTCCTAAGAGCACAGTGGCCTCCATAATCCTTAAATGGAAGATGTTTGGGATGACCAGAACCCTTCCTAGAGCTGGCCGTAATCGGGGGAGAAGAGCCTTGGTGAGAGAGGTAAAGATGAACCCAAAGATCACTGTGGCTGAGCTCCAGAGATGCATTCGGGAGATGGGAGAAAGTTGTAGAAAGTCAACCATCACTGCAGCCCTCCACCAGTCGGGGCTTTATGGCAGAGTGGCCCGACGGAAGCCTCTCGTCAGTGCAAGACACATGAAAGCCCGTATGGAGTTTGCTAAAAAACACCTGAAGGACTCCAAGATGGTGACAAATAAGATTCTCTGGTCTGATGAGACCAAGATAGAACTTTTTGACCTTAATTCTAAGCGGTATGTGTGGAGAAAACCAGGCACTGCTCATCACCTGTCCAATACAGTCCCAACAGTGAAGCATGGTGGTGGCAGCATCATGCTGTGGGGGTGTTTTTCAGCTGCAGGGACAGGACGACTGGTTGCAATCGAGGGAAAGATGAATGCGGTCAAGTACAGGGATATCCCTGTACTCCCTTCACAACAACTCCGTGACTGTTCTTGAATGGCCCAGCCAGAGCCCTGACTTAAACCCAATTGAGCATCTCTGGAGAGACCTAAAAATGTCTGTCCACCAACGTTTACCATCCAACCTGACAGAACTGGAGAGGATCTGCAAGGAGAAATGGCAGAGGATCCCCAAATCCAGGTGTGAAAAACTTGTTGCATCTTTCCCAAAAAGACTCATGGCTGAATTAAATCAAAAGGGTGCTTCTACTAAATACTGAGCAAAGGGTCTGAATACTTAGGACCATGTGATATTTCAGTTTTTCTTTTTTAATAAATTTGCAAAAATGTCAACAATTCTGTGTTTTTCTGTCAATATGGGGTGCTGTGTGTACATTAATGAGGAAAAAAAATGAACTTAAATGATTTTAGCAAATGGCTGCAATATAACAAAGAGTGAAAAATTTAAGGGGGTCTGAATAATTTCCGTACCCACTGTATATGCATATATTTATATATATATATTATATGGGGAAGTTGTGGCCTAATGGTTAGAGTGTCGGACTTGTAATCGATAGGTTGCGAGTTCAAGTCTCGGTCCAGCAGGAATTGTAGGTGGGAGGAGTGAATGTCCAGCACTCTCTCGACCCTCAGTACCACAACTGAGGTGGCCTTGAGCAAGGCACCGAACTCCCAAGTGCTCCCCGGGTGCCGCAGCATAAATGGCTGCCCACTGCTCGGGGTGCATGTTCACTGTGTGTGTTCACTGCTGTGTGTGTGCACTTTGGATGGGTCAAATGCAGAGCACAAATTCAGAGTATGGGTCACCATACTTGGTCGTATGTCACGTCACTCACTAAAATATATTTTTGGGGTCAATAATTGTTCATCTTGGATCCCTGCTTATCTTCTTTCTCTCTCTACATATGTCAAAATGTACAACAGTATTCTAAAATGTTTGATATTTTGTCATTTGTGGAAAATCCTATAAATAAATACAATTAAATAAAAAAAAATATTTTAAATAATGCTAAACATGTGGGGTAATATTTTGGGTGCCATTCAGTCAGTAGTCCGAAGAAGCAGCTGTCCAGCTACTAATGTAGTCCACAAATGAGGCATATGTGTTTAAATCTCAAACATCTGTGAATGAAGCAAAAGAAATAGACATATTTCCAGCAGGGTAACCATTATCATTTTCCTAAGAGACACAGCCGAATGCTAAAACTGCATGATCTAAATTATAATTTCAATGAAACTTGCAAACAATAGCACAGTATATCAATAGTAGTTTCACTTGCATCCTGTCATTCAGTTGCCTTGGTATCCGTTACTACACTTAGCACATACAAACCCACATGACTGCTTTTCATGGTGTGCTGAACTAGGAATATGAATACAAATCAATCTGGATAAGATCACCTACACATATGGATTTCAAAACAGATGCATATGGTGTTTTCTGATTTACAGCATTACGTTATGCTTGTTATAGTGTCCACAGACCTCTGACCACTGGTGCAAACACAGTGTGGCAAAACAAGGATCCAGTTGAGCAGTCAGACACTACTGAAACTCTGAAACAGAGCAGAGGGAATGAAGAGAAGCCTGCTTCTGATTGGCCACATAGGATGCGGCAAATGGCAGCGTAGCATAGCCCTCATCCAATCAGTATCCATCAAAACACACCGTGTGCTTTTATGAATGAGGAGCAGCGTATGCTGTGCATATGCGCACATGTACATTCCAGCTTTACTGTAGCACTTATACACGTTTAGAGGAATGAAGGACATGCTCCAGAACATTAAACCATCGTTTGTGGCATTTCAACACGGTGTTGTGGCTGTACGAGCACTTGGGCTAAAATAAAGGGTGCTTTGCAACTGTCTGGCTTTACATTTCCCACCGGAGCCTGTGTGCAGACCACAGCAGCAGCTGAATTAAGCATTAATCAAGGGCACACAAATATCAGTTTTCACATAACCAATGAGAACAGCTGCAGCCATTTGTTTTAACTGCTGGATGGATGCTATAATTTGAATAACTGATCAAATCGGTGACTTTCCATGAACCTAGTGTCTGGCAAGCAAAACTGGGGAATTAGGTTAAGTGTGTCTGGGCCCTCTTTGGTGTCTCAACAGTGCCCCCTAAAGGTGGATGAGAGGGGTGCCACTCAAAACAAATTACATCATAGATAGCCTGCTCCATTCACTGCTGCTTCTAGCAGACAAAGAGCAGACAGACTCAAAGCTGACTGAGACACATTAGTCTAAACGTTGAGAGATAAGGGAAGTCAGTAAATGAACAAGTCTGTCTGTTCTTTCTGATGATGCTGGCCAGGGGACTCACAAAAATAATATGAAATTAAATATTTAGTCACCAGGGCTGAAATTATGTGAAATGTCTTTAAAAGGTTTTGAAATTATAATGCATTACATTTTGCAACAAAGCACCAAAGGAAGCCATGTAAAGTAAATATGCAAAAAATATATGCAACCAATGGGTTTTGAAAGAAGCAGTGTAAGGTCTACATTAAATGGCACTGCATTGATTTTGAGTAGAGCATTGTTAAGATTATGGTTGACAGACGTTTTTCTTTCAAATGAAGAACATGCCATCTAAAGGCAAGTGAGGGGAAGACAGGCATCACATTAATGCTGAAATAGAAAAATATTTACTACTAGTTTAGAATATATTCACTACTAGTAAATTAAAAAAGAAAAACTACTGATCAAAATGTAAATAAGTAAAAAATGACAGCACACTGGAGGATAGTTATACTACTAGCATTTTAACTCAACCGTGATCTAAAAAAAAAAAAATTCATCCCAACAGCCCCATTCAATATTTATTCTAATATTTAATATTTTATTTGAACTGAAAATTTAGAAATTCCCCAGTGATTCTGCGGACTCCAAATATGGGTCAATACTTCTTTCTTTTATCCCCTCATGGCCTTATGACAGACATTTTCTTTTCATTTTGGTTAATATCAAACATCCTGACCTGACAACATAATTTGGAATTTGATTCAGATGTCTAATTTCTTGTTAATATCATAAAAAATGAAGTGGCATAGTATATCTACATGCACAACTGGTCAAACTATAGGTAACATCTAGTTTCTTTTTTATTATTTTTTGCTACCATTGAGGATTTGAGTGGTTTTTCACAAGAACCAATAAAGATGAATATATATAACCATCTCCTCAGAATGGACAGATTAAATGATTGATGTTTTACACTAATTCAGGACATGACCACAGAATTGACATTGAACTGGTTATTTAAATTTAAATCATTGCTTAAGTGAAACAATACAACGGTACACAAAATCAGCAGGACAGAATATGCAGAAATTCATAACTTTTATTAAAAACTATTTGCAAACAAGTGATGCACAGTTTACAATCCACATATAACTTTACATTCACACATTGGCACACAAAACTGCCTCTTAATTATAAAAAAAATCTACATTGGAGTAAATCAAACTGCACAGTAGAATAGAATAGGCCTACATACTGGTGATTAATCATAACATGTTCTATGCAATATGGCGGCATGCATGACCTACACCCTCATTTCAATGCAGAATCAAGAGAACTAGTGAGCATTAGTGCCAATTCAAAATTATGTACCATAATTTACTTTAACCACAGCAAAAACTGCATTAACAAGTTACTTCACATTTGAAGTATTCAACAATTGAACTCTCCTAAAAAGGTTTCAGAAAATTAAATTAAATTAGCAGACCGGCAGTCTAATTTGCAGGAATAAAGATTGAAGAAGGTATTAGAAGAGTGGCCTGTTTGAAAGCATGTAATAAGGCTTTTCCAGAAGACGTGAATTTTTTTTTTTTTATTGGAATGGACAAAGAAAAATATGAGAAATAATGCTGGGGAATTAATTAGAGCTACACAAATAACAAAGCTACTGACAAACCTACAATTATCCGTGAGACTAAATGTTTATAATTACGTGGTGATTTACGCCACAGATGTCCATGATGGCTTCGTAAGACTTCAGTATTCAGTGCAATAGAGATACTGAAATACATTCAACATTGAGGGGGACTAGGGTCATATTCAAATTTCACTTTCCAATCAAAAGTTTAAAACATTAGCCCAAAACGGTAGTATTGGAAAATGCAGAATCATTACATTGTTGTTTACACAATAATCGCACCGAAATGCATCACTGTCATTTCTTAGCACAAAATAATTTGGTAACAAAAGGGACAAGACACCATTGCTCAGGAAAACAGATTTGATTTTACCCAGACCCCAGTAGATCACCACACAAAGCCCTTGCTCCTTGATCTGTGCCCTGAGATGCTGAACACTGGCAAAAAGCATACTAAATGAAGGAGCACCAAATGCACTTTGGATCATTCAATAAACAAACAACTCCGATCTTCTTTGATACTTGGCTAGCCTATGATGCTGAGATGGTTACTTTTCCCCAAGAAAGCAAGCGATTCTCAAATGGACAGAAACGTTCACATTGAGAGTAGAGAAATACTCAATTTTGAAGACATTGTGACCTTTCGGCGACATTTGTAGATGTGCCGTCAGGAAAAACAATATAACAAAGTTCATAGACAAATCACACAGCTCATGCAACTCACCACACTAAAAATAACTTTAAAACAACATTATCAGAATACAGAAACCCATCTGTACACTATCAGACAACAGAAACCCTGGATCTCTTAGCAGTAAGATCTATGCGTAAACGGTCAATGTCAAATGCGACAAAGTTCAAGTCTGTAGTTCATCCCCAGAGTTATGCCCACCAATCCAGATTTCATTCAGGAACTAAAAAGCACCCATCAACTTGAAAACGGGTCCGGTCGGTCTCCGGGATCGCTCATATCCTGAGCAGGTCATCCAGTGCTAGCGTGTCCAGGTCACAGGAGTCAAACAAATCGCTTATGCCCTGCTCATCACCCAAACCCAGCATGTATTCATCGCTGAGAAGAGCAGGAGACAGTGGCACGAAGGGGATGGATTCCTCTGGCTGCTGGAGAATGGAAGACAAGGAGGAACTGAGGGGTGACATGGGGGCACTTCCAGTCAGGGGCCCATAAGCATTGACGCCACCATTGGAGCTGCCGTTCATCTTCACACCATCAGCCATTCCATCTGCAGCGGCTTCTGAAATTAAGAACAGGAAAAAAAATTACTTGAAGGATGATACATTTTTGGAAGGACCAAGGTATTGTTGCTGTAGAATCTCTTACCTTGGGATACTTTGAGAAACGCAGGGTGATTTCCATTCACATCAAGGCCGTCTTGCTGCAGGCTCCCGGAGTCACCACCGTCCGTACAGAGGAAAACATCAATGGGACCCTTCGAGCTACTCAGGTGGACCTGTAAACTCTGAATGGACATTAAAAAGGAGTTTCAAGTAAATGGAATAAATACAAATCACTTTCACTTAAATTAACTGCCTCTACTAGATCCAAAAGTAACTACTTGACCCGGTTTACACCAATCGTATTAGGATGCATTTTGGTCACCCTGAGCACAAGTAGACAAGTGAGACACATTCCCATTTACAATTACTTTTGGTCTCTTCTGTCCACTTTGTCACTTCGGTCTTGATTTCTTTGAGGGTAGGGTCATGCTCATTTAACTTTCACTTACAAATTAGTGGCAAATCCACATAAAGCAATTGTTTGTTTTCAGATCAGTTTTCCCTCTTTTCTTTGCTTTTTCCCTTTTAAATAGCTTAAAAGCGCATTTTACATTCACTTTGAATTAACAAATTCAGCGTCAACTGCTTAAATGCAATTCAAGAAACAAAATACAAACATTAAACTCATTTAGCCTATATAAATGATAGAACTTTTATTACAATAAAAATACACCACGCTATAGATTTTGCCTAATATAAAACAAATGAAATAAGGTTTAAATAGGTATACAAATCTGAAAATAATTAAACACTGTGGAACCAAATAAATAAGAAACGTAGAATGTTTATTAGCAAAAAAAGCTTGGAGGCATGACACCTTGATGTCAAATAAAAGTAATTTTATTTGTTGACAGTTTAAATTATTTATTTTTTAAATCAAACCAATTAAATCAAATATATATATAAAAAATACTTCCAATATCACATTAGATAAACAGGAAATTCAACAGGCTGTTCAAAATCTAAAAAATTTCTAAACTGGCGCTTTTGCATTTTGTTTCAAAACTAAATCCACTATCGTCTTATCGGTCTCACCTGTCTTGTCAGGCAGTTCAACTCACTCTCCTCATGTGATAAATGAAACCTGGGCCGTATTTATCAAGCCTCAAATAATTACTCAAGAACACTGCTAAGAATTAAGAAGAATGAATTAATCTACAATTAATACAAAATGCTGCTGCAAGATTAATCTTTGAGCCGAAAAGAACGCACGTCACACCTCTGTTCATCAATTTGCACTGGCTACCAATAGCTGCTCGAATTAAATTCAAGGCATTAATGTTTGCCTACAGAACCACCTCTTGCTCTGCACCCCTTTACCTAAATGCATTACTTCAGACTTATATGCCCTCTAGAAGCTTGCGTTCTGCAAGTGAACGACGCATTACTGTACCATCCCAAAGAGGCACAAAATCACTTTCACTGATTTTTTCATTAACTGTTCCCATCTGGTGGAATGACCTGCCTAACTCAATCTGAGCAGCTGAATCCTTACCCATCTTCAAGAAACGGCTAAAAACACATCTCTTCCATCTTTATTTGACCCTCTAACTCTAGCACTTTCTATTCTAATTTAATTTTATCTAATCTGACTTTTTTTTTTTTAAACAAACATTTGACCCTCTATCAATGGCATATTTATTCTTTAACTGCTAGCTTTTCTTGTAAAACTAACACTAAGGTTCTTTTTTCTATATTATCGTAAAAAAAAAAAAAAACTTCCTACGTGTACTGCGTTAGGATAACCAGGACTTGTAATAGCACTTGCATGTTGTTGCTCTTTTGTTGGTTTTGATTGTTTCTATAATGTCCTCATTTGTAAGTCGCTTTGGATAAAAGTGTCTGCTAAATGACTAAAATACATAAGAATTGACTTAAGTGAAAATAAAATTCTTGGCTCAAAACTACGCTTAAAAGTTAAGTTATCAATCATCTCAGTCATAATTTAAGCGAAGTGTAGGACTAAATGTTAAGTGTCAGTCTTAGGGATGATTCACGACACTTTGCTGTGCCAAAAACTGGATTTTGGATGACGACATTTGCATGGACCAATCACTGAATAGATTTCCTTGATTAAGAATGTTCTCAGATAAATTCAAATTGAATGGTTAAATTCCTAATAGAGTTACAGTTTACATACATGCATATACACCCACAACAACAAAAACACACATACATATAAATTTGATCCATGCATATACACCTATAAACACTCGCACATACATATAAACTTGATGCGCGCATACACACCCATAAATCACTCGCGCAAACATACAAAGGAAAAACGCATGCTTTAGTTTGTGTATGTATTTATATGCAAGTGTTTTCATATGTGGATGTGCGTGAACTTTTCAGTGCAAACGGAAGGCATTTCAGTGTAAAAGGAAGCAGCGGCCCTTCCGGCGGCATCTCCGGGACATTTTAAAATACAATTTTTGCATTGTCCTGCTGAAATGCACATCGTCAGGAGGGGAGCATATGTTGCTCTAAAACCTTTATACCTTTCAGCATTCATAATGCCTTCCAAAACATGCAAGCTGCCCATACCATATGCACTTATGCACCCCCATACCATCAGAAATGCTGGCTTTTGAACTGAATGCTGATGACACGCCGGAAGGTCTCCCTCCTCTTTAGACTGGAGGACACGACATCCGTGACATCCAACAAGAATATAAAATTTGGACTCATCGGACCATAGAACACTTTTCCACTTTGAAACAGTCCATTTTAAATAAGCCTTGGCCCGCCGGACACAAAGGTGCTTCTGGACCATGTTCACATATGGCTTCTTTTTTTGCAATCTAGATCTTTAGTTGGCATCTTGACCAAGATGGCGGCGCGTTCAGATGCAGCGGCTACTCCGGGTCTGTTAGTCTCATCTCCATGTCTTCAAAACAGTCTCACTTTATTGCAAAATCATCAGATTAACACTCAGAAATACATATATGATCGCCAGAGCCTTCTGGAAATCGGCAGTGTATATTTACAAACATCAGCTTTCGCCGGTGATGACGGAGAAGCTACAAGGCTTCTGTCTGCTGCTGAATATGAACCCCTAGACCGAGGCCTCGCCTACTGACGCCACCCACAAAAAAAGCGGTGATGCCGGCAGCGTGAGGGGGGACAGAAGCGCCGGTGTCGAAGCGCCGGTCTATCTGCCGCAGGAGTTCACGACCATTGATATTGTTGCAGTGTACATTTCCCCGAACAACAAACAAATAACCCCGATGGCTTTTTCATCATAGGTGGCGACTTTAACCACGCTAACTTAAAGACAGTTTTGCCAAAGTTCTACCAACATGTGAACTTTGCAACAAGGGGAAACAACACACTGGACTTCGTTTATACAACAGTGAAAAACGCATACAAAGCTGAACCACGCCCCCACCTCGTATACTCGGACCACATCTCTGTTATGCTAATCCCTGCATACAGACTTCTCAAACTCGCCAAACCGGTTCAAAAGCAGATCATGGTATAGCCAGACAATGCCACCTCAGCACTGCAGGACTGCTTCCAGGACACAGACTGGAACATGTTTAAAGAGGCGGCCACCTATAACAACCACACAGACCTGCAGGAGTACACTGAAACTGGGACTGCTTTCATAAAAAAGTGCATTGATGATGTGACTGTCACCAAGACCATCACCACACGTGCAAACTAGAAGTCATGGATGACAGCAGAGGCTCGTGGGATGTTAAAGACCAGAGATGAAGCTTTCAGATCAGGAGATAAAGCAGCCCTCAAAACAGCAAGAGCCAATCTGTCCTGTGGCATCAAAAATGCGAAACGGTCATAAACGACTACCATAGCACCGACTCCAATCATAATGAAGTGCTTTGAGAGGCTAGTTATGCACAACAATCAAAACCAGCCTCCCCAACACACTTGATCCACATCAGTTTGCATGCCTCCCAAACCGCTCATCGGATGATGAAATTTTCTCCACCCTTCACCTGGCTCTTACAGACTTAGAAAATAAAGACTCCCATGTTAGAATGCCGTTCATTGACTTCAGCTCAGCATTCAACACAATCCCACAACAGCTCATTAACAAACTAAGCCTGCTTAACAATTCCTTCTGTAACTGGATCCCGGACTTTCTAACTGGAAGACCTCAGTCAGTCCGTGTCGGCCGCAACACCTCGAGCACTACCACACTGAGCACAGCTGCCCCACAAGGCTGTGTGCCAAGTTCAGCTCCAACCACATCATCAAGTTTGCCGATGAGACATCAGTGGTAGGTCTCATCAGCAACAATGTGGTACAAACAATCGGTCCCTCAATGAGAGTAAGACAAAGGAGGTTGTGATGGACTTCAGGCGAAATTCTGGTGACCACATTATCCTCTATTCGCACTAGATACTTTCCACACATTACTGGGCGCACATAATCCCACAAAAGACTCAATAGTATATGTTTGCATGCTCACTAGAAATCACCCTACACTGTTCACCAACCAGCTGCTTGACTTACAATGTTTCTCTCTGCACATGTACAGCATTCATTTGAAGCATTCGCACAGTTTGTAGTGTTTTTTTTTTAGTCTACATATAGGGTAACATATATAGTATAGTTATTAGGGGTGAAAAAAGTGATCTATCGATGCATCGTGATTCTCTCTCCAACGATTCTGGATCGATTCTGAGAATTTCATAATCGATTCTGAGAATTTCATAATCGATTCTGAGCTTAGTTTTTAACTAGATGTGCGATGATGCGGAGTTTGCTTTAGAAACACCCGTATGCTGCATGCTTTCAAGTCCTCATACACCACTCGAACCTTCCGTAAAATAATCTTTCATAAAGTTTGAAGTAAATTACAAGGACATTCACGGGCTGCATTGCACAGGATGCGCTGTGAGAGACGTGCGCTTTGTTTGATGTTAAACTTGAAGAGTGCGGTCTCGCCCATCTGTATTTTCCTTACAAATGCTCTACAAAGTCATCATATATGTGGTTTGGAATGCAGTGGATTTATAGATTTAAAATATGAACCTCAATAACAGACAGCTGCTTCCAATTTCAAATGCTGACCCACGCTTTGTGTAGACTGCTCGTGAATGCGGCTGTGCGCGACACCGTTTAAGTGGTTTAATGTACTTGCGTCTCAAAATGGTTTTATGACAAAATTAATGTAAACACAGCCAGTTATGTCTAAAGGGATTAAACGGACAGGACAAACCACATTACTTATATTTCAAACAGATCCGTGCATGAATGCTGCTTAATAGATCTCCAGCTGTCTATGATGTCATAGTAAAACAACTGTAAATATGAAGAAACAGTTTTTGAATGGAAAATGTTCAGATAATTTTGAATACTGAAAGCACCCTGTTTGTTATATTTTTATATGCTCCTCTTTATTATTTGCTACATGCTTGTATGTTTTGAAGTTATATTAGTTTAAAATTCTTAACATACAATGGTTTTAATATTTTTTTTAATTTGTAATTATTTTAAAAAGTACTTAATTACTTATGTAAGGATATGCAAATGTAAGGATTTTAAGATTATCAAGGCAGTAAACTAATTAATTAATACGGGGGAAAAAGTAGATCAAGAATCGTTCTGAAATCAGATCGTGACTCCCAGAATCGGATCGTGAGGTGACTAAAGATTCCCACCCCTAATAGTTAGTCAAAATCTGTCAACAGGATAGTTGTGTATAGGTTTATAGTGTTCTTTTTTACTTCATTGTTGTATGCCTGTATTTATGTAGCCCTGTGGTCCTGTGAGGCACGACGTTTTGTTCCACTGCATGTAACGGTATTAGATTTTGACGGTATGATAATAGTTAGAGATCGACCGATATATCGGTTTACCGATATTTAAGCATTTTACCATAATCGGTTTTTAAAAATAAAAAAATTCGGTTTTGATTTTCTTTTTTACATACATAATTATACAGAGTATAACCAGCAGTGAAATTTTGTTCTCTGCATTTGACCCATCCAAGTACACACACACTTGGAGCAATGGGCACTGTTCACTCAGGAGAAGCTCCAGCACGACCGCCGCATGTAACTTTATACAAGATTAACTTGTTTGAAACATGCTGAATTATATTAACATTTACTATAGAACCATTATTTCGCCAATAAACATCTAAATAAATACATCTCTATCGAAATTTATTTTCTTGCGTTTCCTTGCTTTTCCTATAGTTCTATGTAAATAGATAAAGCGCCTGTCAGTGTATAATTTAGATCAAAAACATTTGAATAATTTCTGCTTGAATACAGTTAAGCGTGAATAGTGAATAATAATAAAACATGTTTTGTTTGTTATTGCTTATTAATATTCAGACATAAAGATACATCAGTGAATTAACAAGTGAATGTATTATTATTCACTTTCTATTAATTATTTATTTAAAATGTGTATTTTATCATTTGTTTACTTTTCACTTTTTCCTTGTTCTCTGAGTTTTCTCCTTGACCTAGATTAATGTCAGACTCAGAAGTCAACGGGCGCTTTTACATTTGGTTTCGAAACTTCCACATCGTCTTGTCTGTGTCACCTCACTCGTCTTGTTAGTCATCTCTCTTCACGTGATAAATGAAATCTGATTCCTTAAAAGTTTCTCTCTGTTGTCTATGCTTATCGTTAGTCTCGTGAAGCTGGAGTCACGTAAAATAATCCATCAAGTCCTCTCCCAATAAAGACGTAACTTTGCCTAATAAAATTTGTATTTTATATCAAGTCCTCTCCCAATAAAGACGTAACTTTGCCTGAATAAAAATAATACAGCCATGTGCGGAAATAAAAGCGCTGAATTGAATTCTCTCTCTGTTGTATATGCTCATCTTAGTCTCATGAAGCCGCTTTCATATTGCTGTTCAATCAGCGGTTGATGCTCAGGAAATGCTCCAGCACGGCCACCGAATGTAAAATCACTTATTTGAAACACACTAAACTATATTAACATTTACTATATTAACATTATTTCGCCAATAAACATCTAGATAAATACATCTCTATCAAAATGTATTATCTCCACAAGCAATGGAGTAGGTGAGTAGGGACGTTGCAAAGGGGGACAGTTGCAACATGGTTTATTTTTTATATCAGGAATGAGCTACAGTGATATTCATACTGCACATGCTAAATCAGCCCCCCATCCTTCCTGGATGAAACCAGGCACATGTGACCATTCCTTTTACAAAAAAATAATTTATGGTAAAAAAGTATTTTTTTAATAATTTGATTATTTTATCATACTGTCCAAGTTGTTTGTGTGAAGCATTGTAAAAACATAGGATTTATATCTGTTTTTTCTTAGCTTCAAATAGGTATAGCTAACGTGTCAAATATATGGTGTCAAGCCATTTTACCAAGTTTTATCATAGCTGTCAAGGTAGGGACAGTTGCAACATGTTGCTGCATCCGTCCCAACATGCGGTCCCTTATCGCAACATTGATACACTTGGTTAACTGCTAGTTGGTCAAACTAGTTCTTAATACAGTGACTAAGTTCATGCAACTGGCCTTAGTTCAGTAACCTTTCACAGATGCTAACAGAAGTAGGCTATTATCACATTTTAGTGTCTTGATTATGATTAAATTCATATTTTGTAGTTCAAATGTATTGAAATAATTAACCAAGACAGTTACTTTTTTTTTTTTTTTCATTTACTAGTCTTTGTTTTTAGCCAATTTAACTTCTTAAAGACCATGTCTATGCATAAAGAAACGGCTAAATGATATTTAAGAATGGTTTTAATTACATTTTAATGAATGTTGCAACTGCCCCTGTTGCGACCGTAGTTCCGTGTAAATGCATAGATAAACCGTGCTGTCAGCAGGCATTTCATAATTTAGAATGACAAAAACGTTTTAATTCTGATATAACATGCCAATTGAGAAATGCAATAAAATACGATGTTTTGTTTGTTATAGCTTATTTCAATATTTCAGAGAATATATTCAGTGATTTTTTCTTCACTCTTTAGCCTATTAAACAGCTTATAAACCTACTAAAACTGTAGTTTAAAATGAAGTTGATATGACTTCTGTCCTTTATTTTCTCCATATGAAAACATTAGACATTCTTTTACTTATTGTTAATATCAGTGTTGCTGATGCTGCTTTTTTATAAAATGTAATTTGAAGATTAAATTTAACATGAAAGAATGTTCATTTTCAACAGTTTTTTGTTGTTGTTAAGATGAATGAAAGGAGGAAAAACCAAAGTGAAGAATGGACATACTTCACTCAGTTATTTATTTACTTAATAACAGTAAATAAATATCGGTTCTGCATATCAGTTATATGAACATGCAAATAATTGGTATCGGTAATACAAGGATCAATATCGGTCGATCACTAATCATAAGGCTTTAACCTTAATTTATAAATGGGACATAACTGTATCTGCACAAAGGGATGGTGTTCTGAAATATAGGTAAACATAACGGGTTTCCTCTTTTTGCGGCTGCTTTGTGAACTGTGTCTATCCTCGTGAACTGTGTCTATCCTCGAGCACAAATAAGCGTTCGTCTTTTCTATATCCAAAGTATTCCCATACTACCAATTTTAAATTATATTTCGACGTGGGATAGAGATTAGAGATAACGGCCTCTGTCTCTGATGTTGTCTCCGCTGCATGTGTGGGTGGAGCAAGTGAACAGTTAAGTGGAAAGTTGTTGCCTAGGCGCAGGTGAGATACTGCATCTTTTATTTTCTCCAAATACCGTAGATAAGCAAATGTACACGGTATGATAATCGTACGTGTTTATGTCGCAGTAAAACATCATACCGGTATATCGTTACAACCCTACACAGATGTAGCAGAATGACAATAATGCTCAACTTGACTTGACCTGCAGATGGCATGGTGGATTGTGTTTACCGACAGTGGTTTCTGGAAGTATTTCTGAGCCCATTTAGTAATGTCAATTACAGAATCATGCCGATGAGTGCTGCAGTGTCGTTTGTTTGTCAATTAACTTAATTAGTTGGTAGATGTTCTCCCAGCTGAAAGTTCCAATTTTCTTTGTTGCCCCGTGCCAACTTTTTAGAGACCTGTAGCAGGTATCAAATTTGAAATGAGCCATTTAGTGGATAAGTGTACAATTTCTCCATTTAATTTTTTTTTATGTTACCCATGTACCATTAAGAAAAAAATATTGGCTCACGTGATTTCAAAGTCTTAATGTAATTTTATTTAAATAAAAAAAAAAGTCCCAACATTTCTGGAATTCGGTTTTGTAACATCTATTTCACTCAACCTCAAGTCATTTCAGCCATATCCTACTCGAAACAAGCAAAGAGATGTTAAGGCTCCCATATTCTCTTGCCTGAGAATGCATTGTTAGGATTTTATTTATATTATTGTCCAACATTTGTTCAAATGCGGCTTTATCTCCCTACATGGAAATATTAACAACCATTCAAAACAGGCTTTTAAGACCTAATGCATAAATCCAATATACTGACACCTAAATTCTTCCCCAACTGTGACATTGACTTACCAACTGCATTTACAATAATACTCAAAGCATTTTGACATACTTGTGTCTTTGACCAATCAGGAACAATAACAATCCCTATTCATCACCCAAGCACTTTTTATTTGTGTGTGTCTGACCTCAACGGACTGTTATCAAAGAACCAAACTGCTTCACGTCAAAGAACCCAAAAGTCCTACGCAAAATCATGGACCAATAACTTTTTGAAGTGGTTTAACAGGCAAAGTAAATCTTTCTGGAAAATTTGCACATGGACCAATAACTGTTTGAAGTGGTTTAACAGGCAAAGTAAATCTTTCTGGAAAATTTGCAGAGGAGAAAACTGAAACACCTTGGTTTCGGACAGATTTTGTTTGAACTGACGTGGTGCTAGCAAGACCAATGTTGGGGGTTCGATACCCAGGTAAAGAAAGAACTGATACATTTAAATGTGTACCTTTGAATGTAAATAAAAAAATATTGGGGACATTTAAGGTGTTGTACTTAAAGGGAAAGTTCACTCAATGTATTACCCCACGATTTACTCACCCTCAAGCCATCCTAGATGTACGTGTCTTATGACTTTCTGCTAACTATCGTACGTGTGATCGGGAGAGAGTGGCGTTCCAGCAGATGATTAGGACATGTGGCATATGCTCCGGTGAGAATATGCTAGTCTCCTGAGAGCCAAGTTTTATTTACAGCAAAGGAAAACCAGTCTCCTCTTGGCTTATACTGAAATCCTGACATTTTTCTTTACAAATCCCCGTTTAATACTTCTAATTCATGACTGGTGTTTTGGTTTGCTCTCCACTGCGCTTCTGCGGTAGTCACTCATCACCATCACATTAAAGTTCGGTTTTACTTTTCTTAGTTTGTGCGTACGAAAGTGAGCCATGTGGAGCAATTTTTGTAATGGATGGATGCATTTTATTGGACTTCAAAACCTCAACAGCCATTCACTGCCATTATAAAGCTTGGAGGAGCCAGGCCTGTATTTCCCAAAAGCATCGTAAGCCTAAGTTGATCGTAGCTCCATTGTTTTCAAAGGGTCTACGATGTACTTAAGCTTACAATGCTTTTGGGAAACGCAGTCCAGACCATTTAATATAACTCTGATTGTATTTGACTGAAAGAAAAATCATACACCTAGAATGGCTTGGGAGTAAATCATAAGGGTAATTTTTTATTTTTGGGTGAACTATCCCTTTAAAGACTGTGACACTTCAATCAGTGCACTAAATGGACATTTATAGGGCTGCAATTAAAAACAGTCATTTTGTTGTAGAATTGAACATTGCTACCAGCAAGGCATTTGAGTAGTTATCTAATATAACTAATGTAACAAGGCAAAATACATTTAAGATTTCAAAGCTTAGAAAATAGCTATTAACTTGTTAGTCCTCAGTAGTTCTCATTCTTGATGTGAAATGTATTAGCATGTATGAATTTAAACTTAAATTTGTTTACCTCCTTTGGGTCAGGCACCTCCAACTTTGTTTCAGATGGAGCTTTAACAGCTATGACGGTTTGGTCTTTTAGGCTCTTTATTCTTCGGATGTCCTGATAGGTCACATAGGCATATGTGAGAAAGGTTAAGGACAAAACAGGGAATTACTTTAATTCCTGACCGTGCTCTCATTTTCTGAAATTCAGTGGCCATTACACACTTGAGAAAGTATAGCCGAGAGCAAATTAAGGATATTTCTGACTGTGTATCTCTTCAGTCATCTGCTGGACGTTACGCGTGCAGGTCTGAATGAGCTCATCCAGGCGTCTCTCCTCCTGAGTGAGCGCCAGCATCTCTCTGGCCAGGCTGTGACTCTGCACGGCTGGAGATGGAAGGCCACCCTCTGGCGACAAACTGGAGCCCCTGCAAACAGTAAACAACAAGTCAACTCTTAAAACCCTTTAAACAAACTAGGAGCTCAAATATACTAAACGTCCGAGAGAATCAGCGTTGCTTAACGCAAACCACACTTAAGTAACTCACAGCCATTGTATGTTATTCTTTGACTTCTTCTTGATGAGGCGCACCCCCTCCAGCACGTTGGTGATGTCATACAGACGTCTCTTCTGGACGTTGAGCACAATGGCGGCTTTATTGAGATCCAGCACTCCATCGGAGGACTGTGCCAGCAATTGACAGAACTTTTTAGTCAAGAATCCCAAGGATGTATCGTATCGGGTCTTTTCCGGTGGGGTTTTGGGAGCTGAAATGCAAGAAGTAATTTAATCATTCATAACTCCGCAGCAGAATGAAGGAGGACTGGTTGTTGATAGGGGTCGACCGATGTGTTTTTTCAGGGCCGATGCCGATTATTACAGATCAAGTAGACCGATAACCGATATTTTGAACCGATATACGTGTCTGGTGTAAAAATGAATGCCAAAATTAATAATAACAAGAGCTCTGACAAAAAACCTTCTTTAAATGCTTTTAATCATGTCTTTAATTCTGAAAACTGTTAATAACAACAACATTAAATAAACAGTAATATTAATAATAACATAAGTGCAGGGATCACCCAGAAGCATTCTGTAAACATTTTAATTTAAAGTAAACGTATTTAGCATATTGTGTGATTATTCTCAACAAAAGTTGTAATAATTGTTGTAGTTGTATTACGTATATTCTACTGCACCACAGTAATATATTCGGCTAAACCGAACTTATATTTTGACAGGTTGCCATGAGGGCCTTTTAAGTTTCTGTAGCCTATGTATATATGATATGACGATCGTTTTACTCAAATGAAACGGTCAAATGCTCATGAAGTGACTCTCCGAGCAGTTCTGGGGATGTTGTTCATGTATTTATGTCCTCATTTAGTGAGACGGCAGATGCTGAAAACACCGCGAGCATCACACGCTCGAGTATGTATGTGTGCAGTAAATGAAACCGCACGTCTGTCATTCATTAACAGAGATGCAGAACATGCAGGATTCATATTTAAATGGTGTTTTTGCGGCTTAATATTTATAGATACTAGTCCATAGCGTGAGCCGATTTAAGTGTACTGACCTACTTTTGATTAATTCATCCAAACTTCGACAAATTCCATGACATTCCACGTTATACGGTAAATTCCATTATATGACTGCATTCCGCGATTCCGCCCGCATTTTCCGCATCGCGGACATCCATAGGTTATATTGAGGTTTTGCAACTTCGGTGTAGTGGATTGTGATTTATTGCAACTTCAGCAACGTCTGCTGCTGCCTTATCTTTGAGAGACAACTGATGCGTGATCACTGATGCAGGGCGCAGCTCCAGTTAGCAAGTGCTTTCGGTGTGAGTCTGCCTTCAGTTTTCCACGTTGATTGGTCGGACTCGTGACTCCCTACATATCAGATGAGCGGTGGGCGGAGATTGCTCTAGGCCACAGAGTGTTGAGCTCAGACAGGCTGCATCGAGCCAAATAGCGCATTTTAAAATTAAATAATTTCACCTGTATTATTTATTCACCAATAAATAATGTCACCTGTAAATAGTATGTTTGTTTGCATAATAAAATAAAATAAAAATTATCGGCAAATCTGTTTTGAAAATGGCCGATATCGATAATCGTAAAAATGCTTAATATCGGCCAGGCCGATAATCGGTCGACCCCTAGTTGTTGATGTAATTATATGGTATAACTTAATATTAGGTGGCTCTACACACTTATCACATCAGCAAAACCATGGAACGAAATAATTAACTTTATACCTTTGGGGACCTTCATTTTAAGAGCTCCTTTTCGGCTACGAAGGGCTTTAGCTGGCTCGCTGTACTGGTGGTCCGTGATGTCCAGCTCCAGTCTTCTTTTAGCCTATTTCAAGAAATTAAAATATGAAAGGTGATCCAATCTTTCAGGGTTACTAGATTTCACGTACAGTACAAGCACTACACAATTTAAGTGCACAGAAAAGCTAAAAATGTTATGCAACATTTAGACTAGTTAATGTCCTCATTTTAAGAACAGAACATGACACGTGCATTATTCATATAAATGTCTGAGTAGATTGAACCCAACAATACTTGCATTATTTGGAAAAGCAAAATTATTGGGTAATAAATCACAAAATCTGCCAAAATATTGTCTGTGGCCATTAAAAAGTACATTTATCAAGAGTAACACATTGTAAGTGCCCAAAAGCGCAAGTGTTGCACAAAGTGTTTTTTTACAAACCATTCAGAATTCAAGACACAAAGCAGCAGATATTAATTTTACATAATGCAACACTTAACGTCAACACACTTGGAGCAGGTGAAAGCAAATGGCTGTCCTACATTACCAAAGTCTTAAACTCAGTGACCAGTGACCACTGAGAAACTTAATGTACCACTGACCAAGAGATAATTATAGATGCATTCAAGATCTATTTTGCAAAAACCCTGCTGTCATCATAACGTTACATAGGAAATACAGTTTGATGTCATAGGAAGTGCACTTTTAAAGTACTGCACAAATGCATACATGCATTGCAGCTTGTGTAAATGTATAGATCAAATGCATATTTGTGTAATTGGGGTAAAAAACAAAAACAAACGTAATTACTAAACGTTTTGATATTAAAATCAGATTTGCTGAATTTAAGGTCCTACATGTTAAGCTATAACTTGCTACATCTCTCTACAAAGAGACAACAGATTGTTATAAACCTTTACATTTGGCAGGAAAAAAATAACACCCACAAACAAAAAAAGTATGCCTAAAATTCATATTTTTAACACCTCTAAACGGTCTCAAAATTAGCAACTTTTTTTTAAAATCAACATTACACTAACATTATAACGCTCATAATTGTATATTTAGCCTCACAGTTTTATGGTTTTATGATTAATAATCACAATATAATGTGAATGAATCTTGTATGACATTTTTAGTTTTGTTGTTGTTCATTCATTCATCCCCATCTGCTTTTGCAACCCATGTTTTTGTTCACTTGCAATTCAATTGAGTTTCACATTTGTCATTTTTACATCAAAAACATCTAAATTTGTCAAGTCTGAAGTAACGTTGGTTATAATTGCTTTATTGTTTCATGTCCCGAACCCTACAAAAAAAAAAGTTTGATCTCTTGATAAGCCGTTTAAATGTGTAATTTGAAAACCATCGACCTCACGTACGCAACATTACTTCCTAAACCGATGCCAGTCAGGAGTTATAAAAACGATAAAACAACAGTTAGCAAAGCATTTGGCTTAGCAGAGTCCGCGAGCTCAGAAATGACTCCATCCCCCATCCTAAGACAACAAACCAGGGCCTAGACTCCACTAATTTAAGCTTTTGCGAGTCAAGCAGACTCTTAGACTTATATTAGACAATATCTAATCAATATAACATTTCACAGTATCCATCTCAAACCTATATAATGCGATTTACAGCAGCAACCCTCGAGCTTTCGAAGAAAACTTTAAAAGGCGTGCAACTGGATAACCAACAGAGTTACAAATACTAACGTTACACTATTGTTATTTTTAAATCAACAATGCTTTAAAGCATATTTTCTCAAACAGATAACGTACAGTCGTATTGTCTAATACAGTTAACGTCAAGTTAAATCAGCAGCAGGGACTACATTGCGGAAACATGCAATGTCTGTTTGTAGTAAACAGTCATTATCGTTATGCGTCATTACGCATTTTTGGGGGACATTCACTAAAGGTCTTAATTAGTTAAGCATCTAAAGCGTGCCGATTCGTTTAGTACAATAAACCTGCCGACTCCAAATACTGAATGCATATGAAGCAGCTCCAGCAGTAGCCATGATGACAGCAGACGTAGGCTAAGTGGACTTAGCCTAACGACTTAACATTTACAGGATTGTATGTGCAACACTTAGACACAGTATTAAAGCAGACACGTACCGGTGGTCGTCCTAGTGTGGGTCGCAGTCCTGCCCCATGTGTCGCTCCTTGCAGAGGAGTTGTGTACAAACTGTCAGCAGAAGCCTCGGGCATACAGACATTATTAGTGGACGGCGGTGTGTTTATTTGTATACGGGCTGCATTGGAATAAGCTACACACCGTCGATCGGAAACCGCACTAAAAACACCGTATTGTTCACCTCTAACAACCCCTGTCAACATGACTTGTCCTGGGACAGAGTAACCCCCCTTTCTCATGATCCTCAGAGTCGCAGGTTCCCTTTGTCCCACTTGTGCTTTGAGGCTCGTTTTCTCTCAAATTCGAGCGAGTGGATATAAAATAATCATAAATGATGAAAGCGCAGAGTGTTAGGAATACATTGCTGAAATATGAATGAAATTGCTAAAGGCTAAACCTCCCGATGTAAGCGATTAAAATGCGATCCAAACTCCCTCTCGCTAGAGCGAAAAATGGCTCCAGGAAGCGGACAATGAAGTAGGGGATGAGGTTTACGCGCGAAAGGTCCTCCCGCGAAACTCAGATTTCCCGGGAAATATTTGAAACGGATTTGCATATGTGAAATCATTCGCCAGCACCGTGCTGTTTTCTGCCCTCAAATGCTGACGTGTAGCTATAGGGGATCCAATGAAAACGCACGATGGCGGATTTTTTTAATACACCAGTTTGTCCTTTAGAGGGCGTTAGATATCCGACACATTCTTAGTGCACTACATAGGCTATTTTTATAAACTGAAAAATAAATCTAACAGACGCATAAACATAACACGAAACAAAACGTACATATATCCAAAAAAGCCAATACAATGTTTTTACAAAATGATTTATTTGAAAGAGTTTATGTTGCCCACAATCAAATGAAACAACAAATATTTAACTATTTGTCAATTTAAATAAAATAAAGATTAAATGAAAAAACTTATTTGACAAGGCTGCATTTGTTGTAATAAAAGTACTGAAAATTTAGATAAGTATAACAATTTAATAGACATTGACAAAAACACAACAAAATTACTATGATTTAAACTTAAAAATTAAAATATGAAAAAAAACTTAAAATATAATAAAATTGGCCATATTTTAAGGTTAACATCAACAATGCTTATGAGAACTTGGAAGTATTTTATTGTGCAACTGAAAAACTGGAACTGTATGGTGAAAAACAAATAATAATAATTAAAAAACACAGAAAACCTTTTTACAGTTTTATCTATGCGATAATTACACATAATGGGAAATTACATTGGCTTTGAACAGGAAAAAAGAACAACTGTTTTACATCTGTTTTAATACAAATTCACAGTAAATAGTTTAACTGGAATATTATTTTTGTGCTTTAAAATGAAAAAAGTATTTTCTTAATCATCATCATCAAATCTGATCTTTTTCCCTTGGAACACTGTGATTTGAGCCAGCTGTTCCTTTCTCTTTTTACTAGCCTCCCATGAGGGATGAAGGGACTGCTGGGGTGGGTCTGACATCCTGCCAGGTGGACCTCTGGGATTCCGCTTCTGCTCAAACTGTGGCCTTCCCCTCCTTGCCCCTGAAGGTCCCGCTTGCTTTTGTTCAGCAACTTTAAAAGTTTGTCTGTTGGGTTTGAATGGACCCATCCTCCTGTCAGCGCAAAGGTCTTGGCCTTTATATTGAGATGCTTTCATCCTACCCTCAGGACCTTTCCTCTGGTTCTGGAATCGAGGAGGTCTTGGGCCGTCACTTTGAGAGCCAACCTTTGCTTTTTGAGAGGATACGCTAGATTTGGACAACACTGAGCAAAACACAGACTGGAATTTACCAAGGTTAGTCTCATGGGATTTGCCAGTGGCCTCTTTGTCAGTTTTTGGAAGCTCACTCTTTTTCTCCTCGACTTTACTTTGGTTAATTTTACATTTCTTGAATTTGCTAACTTTGTCCAGAAAGAAGTCGTCATCATCACTCTCTTCAGACTGAGACGACTGCTTATGGAAACGTTCCTCTGTACTGTCGTCGAAATATTCCTTCTCTTCCTCCTCATCTGATAAATCACTCTCTTCCTCGTCTTTTTTTGCCTCATCCCTCTTGGTCTCAGGTAGGTATTTTTTCTTTTGTGGCATTAAGGTGGTCTCCATTTCTTTGCTTGCTTTAACAATGTTCATCTTACTTACAGTTGAAGACTTTTGCGTAGAACTTTTTACATTAAGAACCGTGGCCTCTGCTTTCTGTGATTTAATTTCAACACTTTTGGATTTTTCTGGAGATGTTGTGATGATCTTGGAAGGTGGCACCTTTACCAGATCGGAGTCTGTACTTTCAGTTGGCTCTGCAACACTAGACGTATGGATCTCAGAGGTAGGGCGGTTAAATTTTTCCTCTACCACATCACCACTGTCTTCACGGTGAACACTTTTGTGGTCATTCTCTGGTTCCTCGTCTTCCTTAAGTTCCTCTTCCGATTCCTCATCTTCCTCTGCCGGTTCCTCATCTTCGTTCTTGGACTGCACCATATCCAGTTTGTCAGTCTTCTGCTCCGCTTCAGCAGCCTTAGCTCTTTCTTCTTTGATGGCTTCTTTGACCTTCTGGAGCTTGTTGATGAAGCGGGAATGTGTGGCGATATGTGCAATGGCTCGGTCCACTGGGCTTGCCTGAGGGTCCTGCAAATCCTTCTCAAGGTCAACATTCTCCTGAAGTGCAGTCTTTGTTACCTGATCCAGTTTAAGGCTCCGTAAAGCCTTGATTTCTTTTATGATTTCTGCTGCTTTTTCTTGGCTTTCCTTCACCTCTGATTCCTGGCCTTTTTTCTTCTTCTTCAGAGAAGCCACTTGCTCTGCCATTTTACTGATGATCAGCACCCTTGTCCTCTTCACTTCCTTCCTCATCATGATCACCTCCTCTGGGATGCCCACTGTTTCAGATGATTCCTGTAAGAGGCATTTATTTCAGAATAACCTTCATGCAAAGAGTAGTTTCAAAGGAATAATTAATCTATAAAAGGAACATTCTTTCATTATTTAATCATCTTCATTCCAAACCTGTATTCTGTTGTTTCCCAGTTGAACACAAACATGAATTTCTGAAGTATGTACCAGAGTTTTGGGGTCACAGATCTTTATGATTTCAGTACAGCAGAGATTATCTGTCCAGCAATTATTTATTTTATAGACAGCAACTGAAACATATATATATATATATATATGTATATGTATATGTGTATGTGTGTATATATATGTATATATTATTGTGAATGTTCTCATCTGCACTGTGCATCATAATAATTGTTCAACCTTAATCTAAGTCTCTGACATTGCAGTGGCTTAAAAATCCTATGAATGAAAATGATCACAATCACTACCATTCAGTTTGTCCCTTTGTTCACCAAGGCTGCATTTATTTGAAGAAAAACAGTGAAAATAGAAATACTCTAATAAAATATTACAACAATTTAAAATAAAAGTTTTCTATATGAATGTATTTTAAAATGTGATTTATTCCAGTGATGGTAAAGCAGAATTTTCAGCATTACTACTCCAGTCTTCAGTGTCACGTGATCCTTCAGAAATCATTGTAATATGCAGATGTGTTGCTCAATAAGTATTTCTTTTTATTATCAATGTTGAATGTTTGTGCTGCTAGGCAGGCACGTGCAGAGGGTGGTGGGTGCTTGAGCACCTGCCCCCTTTCCCCTTGATGGCCAATGTGCCCTTTTGTCAAGGCAAATGTTTTATTTTTATTTTTTATTAAACGCCCTTTTGGTAAGGCCTGCCCAATCTAACTATTAGTAAAATGTATGAATAATATTTTACCCGTAAATTAAATTATCCACATGATGACCTTTCACCTGACGATCTCACCCGGGACGATCCCTCATGTTCAGACCATAGACTGTAGAAAAAGACATGCCTTTAGGATGCCTTCAATAACGTGCCGGTAAATGGAGTTCTCAGCGGAGCGGTGTGCTTGTAAACTTATATTATTTAATTATTATTATTTGACGAGAACAGCGTGAAGACATCATGCACAGCTGTTGTTTATATTGCTGTGTGTAGCCTGTGGAAGCAAGGTTAGTTGCAGCAAGGGGCTACAATATTTTTGTTCAATGTTTTCCTAATGTCAATTTAATGATTGGTTTATAAATGGCAACTACGAACACCCTTTCCCATTTTTAATCACAGAATAATTCAGGAAATATATTTTATAGTTTCTAATACGAAATTATATGTCAATCAGTACTGCATTTTGCATATAGTTTATTTATTACCTGAAGATAACTTGAAAAACACACATAAACCATATATTTTCACAATCGTGTGTTTATTGTCTTCACGTTTCAACAGTAAAACATTTCTGCTTTTATTCAGCTCAGCTACAACGACAGCCGTGTGAGTTTGTCCATACGTCAAAAGTTTCTGCGTGAGAGCTCCCTCTGGCTTCGAGTATGAATGAAACATGCACTGCACGAGAGTGTTCAGCACTCCTGATATTCACATCTCCTCATTTTGGATACGAATAAAACGTCAGATTTAAATCTAGAAACCTCTATGTGAAAACACCTGCTAGAGATCGAATAAAGTGCGGGGGACGACTTTACATTTTATTAAAAATCATATTAAATAAAAAATGCAGCTAACGTAGTTCTGGATACAGCAATAAAAACAAAAGTGCTTGTTCTCTTTCGATTTTGCTGTTTAATTGGTAAAAGTTTAAAAAGCGTCAAGGTGTCTTGTCTTTTTTATGTTATCTGACTAAAAACTATTCATACTTTGAACTATTATTATTACAGTATTTATTTAAAAAACGTAGAGTGCCTTAAAAATAATCACAACAACACTGGTAAAACAGGATTATACTGATTTTCTCGTCCTCCGAATTATACTTATCAATCCTGATTTTATAATCATTATCATTCAAAAAATGAATAAATTCAGAACAGGATTAGAATAGAATTCTATTTTAAATACGACAGGAATATTTTATTTCTATAACAACAACAGTGGTGTTTACAACAGCAAAACCACCATACCCAGTAAACTCAATAATAACAACAACAATAATACTAATATAATTCCAATCATTCTAATATCAGTAATTAAGAGGTGCAAAACATGTCTTTAACATTTAAACTTAAAATGGTCTCTTCTGTTCTGTGTTTCTTTTTCAAACCTGCATATATACACATACTTTTTCAAACCTACACATATCAGCAAGGGGCACAGCCCTATTAAAAGCCGTGTTCCATGTGACCCTTTTATACTTTGAGCACCTGCCCCTCCAAAGGTCTCTGCACTGCCCTGCTGCTAGGTATTTTTGGGTAAACCATGACATATTTTTTCAGCATTATTTGATGAATATAAAGTTTAAAAAAACAGCATTATTAGAAATAGATTTAAATGTAATGCATCCTTCATGAATAAAAGTAATAATAATAATAAAAATCTTATTGATCTGTATTAAACTATTACTGGATTAAACTAGAAAAAAAGTTAATATGAACTATTTATTTATTTTATTTTACTTTTTTGGGGAACATTTTTTTAAATCTTGCTTTTAGCATCAAATCTCAGGTTTCAAATATCCCGTTTTATTGAAAAGCAATAAAACAGTTTAAGCAAAAACTCAATTTCAAACTTTCTGGTTATGTTTTTTAATTTGGCCTCATTTTGCTGTGGGAATATGTATATGGAAAGTGGCCATGGCAACTCAAAACTAATTAGTTTGATAAGGGTACTCATCTATCAACAGTGTTGCCAATGTTTGGTCCTGAGATACACATCTAACCTGACAGAACTTGTAATGGAGGAATGACATTTACATTTACGCATTTAGCAGACGCTTTTATCCAAAGCGACTTATAGTGCATTCAGGCTATACAGTTTGTTTAGTAGATGTGTGTTCCCTGGTAATCGAACCCACAACCTTTTGCGCTGCTAATGCAATGCTCTACCACTGAGCCACAGGAACACCATACATTTAAAAGCGTGCAGAGGGAAATATTTTTTGTGAGTATTGACTATAAGCCTCTTCTCCACACGAATCTATCATATGAGTTTAGGAGACGAGAAAAGATAGCGTAAAGATTCTTAAAAAAATTATAATAATTGTGTTGCACTGACAAAATAACAACATACGGGTTTGGAACAACATGAGGCTTACTAATTTTGTGTGAAACATGTATTTAACATTATTTTCTTAACATTGTTTTATTGTATAATTGGATTCAGTGTGTTTTATAAGGGAAGTAATTATAGTTTTGACTAATAATTTCACCACTTCAAATACACTTACCTCAACTGTTGGCGATTCTTCCTTCTGGCACTGATTGGTCTGTTCATTTATTGTCTCTACACTCGTCTTCTGGCTCTCCTGTGTGGAACCATTAATCTCCTCTTGCCTGTCTTCATCTGTATTTTTATTACCCTCATCCTCTTTCAGTTTCTCATCGTTATCTTCATCGCTTGACTTCTCTGAACCCAAATCATCATCATCGCTGTCTGCTTGTGACTGATCTAGCGACGTGACATTTTCGGTATTGCCTTTTGCTTGCTTTTCTGCTTTAAACGTATTTGTTCTCTCATCTATGAAGGTTTTGATGGCTGCCTTTATGCTCAGTATTTTCTTGCTGAACTGTGGGTGTGTGGCGATGCGGGCGATGGCTCGTTCGGATAGGCTGGCCTCTTTATTCTGGCACTTTCTCAAAGCTGATGTCCTTCTGTAGGGCGGCCTTGGTGACGCTGTCAGGCGTGATAGTCTTCAGCTCATGGATCTCCTCCCGAAGTCTGGCCGCTCGCCTACGGAACTTCTCCAAGTCTGCTTCACTTCCTTTCTTCTTCTCCAGGACTGAGATCTGACGGATGAGTTTCCGGATGAGAAGTACCTTCACCCTTTTAACCTCTGCCCTCATCTTGACCACCTCATTGCTGAGGATCAGTACTGCAGCCATCTTTATGTACTTTCTAAAAACTGAAATGAGAAAAGCAACAAGTAGTGTAAGCGCCCTAGTGAAAGGTGATTTTTCTTTTTTTTTAGGTTTTACATGTTTTAACATCATCTTCATTAAGCCATGCTTCTTAACATTTTCAATTTTAGCACTGAGCTGTTACTTGCTCAGAAACACAAGGAATTTTTCATAGAAATACTACCACTATAAATATATAAAAACATTTTAACATTAAATTATAATCAAATTTTGGCCATTTTCTATTTCAGATAAATATAAATTTATCTGGATTCAAAATATTTTGCAACATTTTGAATGTCTTTACGGTCACTTTTGATTAATTTACTGTATCTTTGCTGAATAAAATAAAATAGCAGAATATATTTTATAGCTGTATTAAATTTTGACCATTTTCTATTTTAGACAAATAATCATTTATCTGTAATAAAAATATTTTGCAACATTATAAATGCCTTTACTGTCACTTTTGATCAATTGAATGTATCTTTGCTGAATAAAAAAAGCTGTGTACACACACACACACAAAATATTTTATCCCCTTTGTACAATTGTATATGTTTGCCTACTGACAAAGAAATCGTCAGTCTATAATTTTAATGGTAGGTGTATTTGAACAGTTAGAGACAGAATAACAAAAAACAAATTCCAGAAAAACGCATTTCAAAAAAGTTATAAATTGCTTTGCATTTTAATAGGTAAAATAGTTATTTGATCCCATATCAATCAGCAAGATTTCTGGCTGCCAGGTGTTTTTTATACAAGTAATGCTGGGTACACAATAAAATATTAAAATCTTATAAGATCTTTATAATGTGAGAGACCACAAACATGAGGACAAAAAAATCCTAGATTGAACCGTTTTGCTCCTATAGTGTGTGGTGTGCCGCGATGTGACAAAGACAGCACACCACACCAACAGTTCACAGTCCGGACTGTCTACACGGGAAATCGCTCCGGTTACTGTCGTAACCTCGGTTCCCTGAGAGCGGGAACGAGACATCACGGAGATTTCTCCGTTATGGGAACTTCTTCCCTTCAACCTTTCCTGAAGTCCTATTGGCTCACGCCAGTCAAATGACTGGCCAATTGTCGCAAAGCATGCAAATACGGCGAGCTCGAGACAGTATAAATGCGATGCTCGCGACAATTATATCAGAATCGGATACTGAACACCGTAAGCTGAGGAGTAGCGAACACGGCGTCTACCGTGATGTCTCGTTCCGCTCTCAGGGAACCGAGGTTACGACAGTAACCGAGCGTTCCCCTGTCGAGCTGTCACGAGACATCACGGAGATTTCTCCGTTATGGGAACGATATTAAATCCGCCGTGAGAGAGGCTACGAAGCCCTACCCCAAAACACAGCAGATAGAATACGCGTAGACACTTCCCACAATAGTGACGCTGTAGGCGAGCTCACCGCTGATAGGTGGCTGTAAGCCAATGAGCGTCTAACCCAAAGGTATACAAATTGCATATCTGGATAGAAATAACGTTGGCTGCGCTGAAACAGGGCAACTTGCACAACGAGCATAAGGAACTGCACAGACTGTATAGCATGACCCCAACCTAGCATGATAAAAGTATCGCTAGATAAAACAACACAATACAGGAATCTGCACTGAGCACAGGGCAGAACAACCCGTATTAGTAAGGGTATGCAGAGCAAACAATGTAGTAAACATGCATCAGCCACTTACCGACAGTACCTGGGAGGCAAAAGACTGAACGTCCAGCCTGTAAAACCTGGCGAAAGTATTCTCAGAAGACCAGCCGGCTGCAACACATATATCTTGAATAGACATACCTCTCGACCAAGCCCACGAGGAAGCCATGGCCCTCGTTGAATGCCCCCTAATGTGTAAAGGACATTCCAAACCTTGGTTCGTATACGCAGCCGTAATAGCGTCCACGATCCAGTGGGAGAGCCTCTGTTTAGACACAGCACGGCCTCTCGCACAACCACCATAGCATACAAATAGCTGGTTAGATTGTGAAGTCACGAACGGTCGATGTAAATCCTCAAAGCCCTGACAGGGCACAGTCTGAGCATCTGCCTCACTCGAGGCTGCTGACTCGGAAGACAAGGCAGACAGAGAAACAGTCTGTATCTTGAAGGGTGTAGAAAGTGATTTAGGTACATACCCCATTCTTGGCCGGAGAGTGACGCTACAGTCACCGGGTCCAAAGCGAATACAGTCACTATCCACAGAAAAGGCGTGCAAATCTCCTATGCGCTTGGCTGACGCGAGTGCAAGAAGGAGTGCAGTTTTGAGAGACAACTCCTTCAAACCCACTGATGATAACGGCTCAAAAGGTGGCTGAGAGAGAGCTCTTAACACCACCTCTAGGTCCCAAGGCGGAACCGAAGGTGGCCTCGGAGGGTGTAGCCTTCTCGCTCCCTTAAGAAAACTCACCACCATGGGGTCTCTGCCGATCGACTGGCCACCCTGCGGTGAACGGAACGAGCAATGGCCGCCACATAGACTTTTAGCGTCGAGGGTAACGATCCACTATCCAGCCTGTACTGCAGGAAACTCAGAACATCCAACACGGTGCAAACAACCGGGTCGATGTGAGCCTGATGGCACCATTTCACAAACACTCCCCATTTTAAGGCATATAATCGTCTTGTAGAGGGTGCTCGCGCTTCCGTGAGTGTGCCGACCACGAGCCTGCAATGCGTCTAGCTCCCCTGACAACCCTGAAGCAACCACATGAAGGTTCCATAGTTCTGGGTTGGTGCCACCGAGCCGTCCACCTGAGATAACATGTCCTTCCTGACCGGAATCGGCCAGGGGGGGGCTATCAGCAGCTCTGTCAAGTCCGGAAACCAAGGCTGGTTCGGCCAGTTCGGAGCTATGAGTATGACGGACGCTCGCTCCTCCCTGATCTTGCATAACACCAGAGGCAATATCTTGATCGGAGGAAACGCATAAAGCCTGGCTGTCGGCCAGCTGGCCAGAGCGCGTCCCTTCCAACGGGAGTGGGACAGAGAGAAGAACGACGGGCAGTGTGCATTCTCGTCGAGCGAATAAATCCACCTCTGCTTCCCGTGGGGTTCCAAATCATCCGAACTGACTCGGTGTAACCTCCATTCCCTTGAGGAATTCTCCTCCTTGAAAGCATGTCTGCCCCGATTCAAAAGACCGAGGATGTGCGTTGCTCTGATGGATAGAAGGCGAGAATCCGCCCATAGCAGTAACATCGCTGCCTGCTTGCACAAAGCCTTGACGGACGCCGCCCTGGCGATTTATGTCTGCGACCACAGGCGTGTTGTCGGTGCGAATCAGTACATGCTGCCGTTCAGTTGTGCTTGAAACTCCTTCAGAGCTAAAAGACTGCTTCCAATCGGTTTATGTGCCATCGGATCTGTGGCTCTGACCACTGCCCGAAGCTGGCATCCCTACACCGCTCCCCAGCCGGCGTCGTCGTCCGTTGTGACCACCACGCGTGAGGTTACCAACCCCAGGGGACTCCCGGCTGAAGAAATTCGGGTTGCGCCACGGGCCAGAGCTTCGATGCAGCAGCGGGTGACCAGCGATACTCAAACGTCCGAGGTCCATGCCGTCCAGGGGACTCGAGTTTTCAGCCACAGCTGCAGTGGTCGCATGTGTAATAAGCCCAGATGACACACTGCCGGCGCTGACGCCATGAGTCCCAGTAGTCTCTGAAATTCTTTCAAATGAACAGAGCTGCCTTCTCTGAAATGGCGTAGGTAAGACAAAATGGCCGCCAGCTCTCGCGAGGCGGGCTCTCATTCTAGGAGTCTATGCAAACTCCCAAATACAGAATGGACTGACTCGGGCGAGAATGCTCTTTCGCCTGTTCACACATAGCCCTAGGGACTCCAGGTGAATAAGCAGCGAGTCTATATGGCTGAGTAGCGTGTCCCGGGACTGAGCTAAAATCAGCCAATCGTCCAGATAATTCAGGATGCGCATCCCGCCCGCTCTGAGGGGAAAGTGCTGCATCCACACACTTTGAAAATGTGCGGGGCCAAAGCCAGCCCGAGCGGGAGAACAGAGTATTGATGCGCTGTGTTCTCGAAAGCAAACCTCAGAAACCGTCTGTGATGCGGCGCTATCTGAATGTGAAAATCTGGCGTCCTTCAAATCCACGGATGCAAACCAGTCCCGGGCGAATCTGCGCCAGGATCTGCTTCAGCGTTACCATCCTGAACTGGCGTTCGCAAAGCGCTCTGTTGATGGGCCTGAGATCCAAAATTGGGCGAAGCCCCCATCCCTCTTGGGTACCACAGTAGCGGCTGTAAAACCCGCTCTCCAGCTCGTGTGGAGGGACTCGCTCTACTGCTCCTTTCTCGAGCAAACAGCCAATCTCTTGCCTCAGAGCCTGGGCATTTCGAGGCGATGTTAGAGACTGCACCACGCCATTGAAAGCGGTGGTCTGCGTCTGAATTGAAGAGTATACCCCGCTCTATCACGTTGAGTAGCCAAGCGAGATTCCCGGAATAACCTTCCACGCTTATGAACTGGCGCAGCGGCTTTAGCTGCTCGGTCGTTGGGTCTTGTGACTATAACCTGTGTTGGATGCGGACCTGCACTGCACTGAGGCGGGGCAAGGGAACGCATTTATTGAGTGAGGAGGAGAAAGCTCTTTTGTGAGAAAGTATGCATTTTATTGAATGGACACTCAACACACACACATTTGGGCAGCTGAACTTTGGGCGCTTGGGCGCGGGCTGCTCTCGCTCTCCTCCCTCCCTCCGATCGTCAGGAAGGCGGCTTAGCAGCCGGGGCGGGCGAGAATCGCGTCGGCTTCTCCGCTGACCTTGGCGCTTCCTGCGGGCCCCACACCTTCCTCCGGACGTCTGGCTCCTGTCGAGGAGCAGTAGCAGTAGCCCCAGCCTGGGCAGGCCTGGGAAAATCTCTCCGCTGGGCAGAGCCATGCGCTGGCGAAGATCTGGATCTGGCAGTCTGTTGCTGGGGGCGCGTCTAGGCATCACGTGACTCATCGCTTTCGCGCTTTTGAGTCTCAGCAAATCGCTCGGTTATGGTCTCCACGGCATCACCGAAGAGGCGGAGGAGATATAGGAGGCGTTAGGAGCACCTTCCGATCGGCATCCTTTAGGTCAGCTAAGTTTAGCCAGAGGTGCCTCTGAAGGGCGACCATAAAGCCCATGGCCTTACCCACAGACTGGGCCGCTCGCCGTCGCCATCAACGCGAAGTCCGTTGCAGCGCGCAGATCCTTCGTCGCCTCAGGAGTGAGGACTCCGCCCTCCGCCGTTTGCAGGAGTTTGGCCTGGAACACCTGCAACACTGCCATGGCGTGCAACGCTGATGCCGCCTCGCCATCAGAGGCATACGCCTTATTAGCGAGATGGGCGGTGGTTCTGCACGGCTTCGACGATGTCCGGGCCTAGGGACTTCGCTGCTGCAGGGCACAGGTGTGCAGCAACGGTCTCCTCGGCGGGGAGGCGCACGTAACCGTGGGCCTCCGCTCCATCCACGTGGGAGAACATGGCCTGCGTGTTCGAGTGGACGCGCCGATTGGGCGCAGACCACGTCTTCACGAGCTGTTCATGAACATCGGGGAAAAAAGGCACCGATGTCCTTGCGTCAGCTTTGCGTGTGGACCTGAAGTACCACGAGTCGAGCTTACTCCTGACAGGCTCCTCCGGAGGATTCCAGGTGAGCTCCAACTCCTGAACAGCTTTCGACAGAACCCTCATGAGCTCCTCCTGGAGGCCTGAAGGCTCTGAGCTGCCTAGCTGCTCGGGCTCCGATCCAGCCCAACCGTCCTTCTCCGAGGCCGAGATGGACATGGCCTCGTCGCCCTCCTCGTGGCCAAAAGCTACGAATCCCTCAATATTGGAAGGGGGGCGGAAACAGTCCTCGGGGAAAGAGATGGGCGAATGCGGCGACCGTTGGGTTCGACGGCACGGCAAGACGGCGCTCCCGCCGCCCGGAGAGGGGGGGCTCACCAGCGGCACGCTGGCGGCAGTGAGCCCGACCCCGAACAGGCCGCGAACCACATCGCGGCGGGCCCGGAGCACGCGGACCGGGAGGTCCCGCAAGTCCACAGTCGGACTCGTCCAGCGCCGCCTCGGCGTGAGCCAGGCCCAGGCAGGCGGCGCAATGGAGATGCTGATCCAGCGGTTCAATGGGTCCAGCGCAGATCTTACACACTGAAGCCATCACGAGTTCAAGGTGAAGTAAAGATTCTGATATAATTGTCGCGAGCATCGCATTTATACTGTCTCGAGCTCGCCCGTGTTGCATGCTGCGACAATTGGCCAGTCATTTGACTGGCGTGAGCCAATAGGACTTCAGGAAAGGTTGAAGGAAGAAGTTCCCATAACGGAGAAATCTCCGTGATGTCTCGTGACAGCTCGATAAGGGAACCCACAGATTCTCTCGAAACTTAATACATTGTTTTTTTTTGCAATTTTAGAACAAAGAACATACGAGGGCAATAACATATAAATGACATCAAATACAATAATAAACAAAAAACAGTAACAAGTAAATAAATTAAATAAAAAAGGAAAAGCAATAAGAAAATAACTAGTACGTATAAATAATTATAAAAAAAAAATAGTTTTAAGGCTTTAAAGTAATGGCAAAGTCCCAGTCTTTGGTAATGGCAGGAAGAAATTGTGATAGTGACTTTTTATTTAATATTATTGAACATAAACAAAAATATAAACAGTTACAGCTCAAAACAGATTATAACAACAAAACTAGATATAGCTTTGATATAAACAATATACAAAGACCTTGAAACATAACCAAACATTATGCCTGGGGAAATAAATAAACGACAATAAATTTATTTTGAGAAGAAAAAAAATTATCTCCCGCGATGATAGTGTCCAAATCCTTTTGTGCTCTGCCATGACTGCGTTTGTTATGCTTCCGTCTTCTGTCAGATTGCTTTCTGATTGGATAGGGTTTCATTTCACGTGATAATCTGCAGATCAAACGGGGTTCCCCTCACACAGCAGGATTTTTTTATCGTAAATATTCAACATGTTGAATATAGATTCTCTATGGGGTTCAGGTCTGGTGAGTTTGCTGGCAAGTCAAGCAAATCAACACCATGGTAATTCAACCAACTTTTGGTGCTTTTGGCAGTGTGGGCAGGTGCCCAATCCTGCAGGAAAATGAAATCAGCATCTTTAAAAAGCTGGTCAGCAGAAGGAAGCATTAAGTGCTCCAAAATGTATTGGTAAACGGGTGCAGCTACGTTGGTTTTCAAAAAACAAAATGGACCAACACCAGCAGATGACATTGCACACCAAATCATCACAGACTGTAGAAACTTAACACTGGACTTCAAGCAACTTGGACTATGAGCTTCTCCACCCTTCTTCCAGACTCTAGGACCTTGGTTTCCAAATTAAATACAAAACTTGCTCTCATCTGAAAAGAGGACTTTGGACCACTGGGCAACAGTCCAGTTCTTCTTTTCCTTAGCCCAGGTAAGATGCCTCTAACGACAACTGTAGCCAAATTCCTTGACACGTCTGTGTGTGGTGGCCCTTGATGCCTTGACCCCAGCCTCAGTCCATTCCTTGTGAAGCTCACCCAAATTCTTGAATCAATTTTGCTTGACAATCCTCATAAGGCTGTGGTTCTCTCGGTTGGTTGTGCATCTCTTTCTTCCACACTTTTTCCTTCCACTCAACTTTCTGTTAACATGCTTGGATACAACACTCTGTGAACAGCTAGCTTCTTTGGCAATGAATGTTTGTGGCTTACCCTCCTTGTGAAGGGTGTCAATGATTGTCTTCTGGACAACTGTCAGATCAGCAGTCTCCCCCATGATTGTGTAGCCTAGTGAACCAAACTGAGAGACCATTTTGAAGGCTCAGGAAACCTTTGCAGGTGTTTTGAGTTGATTAGCTGATTGGCATGTCACCATATTCTAATTTGTTGAGATAGTGAATTGGTGGGTTTTTGTTAAATGTGAGCCAAAATCATCACAATTAAAAGAACCAAAGATTAAACTACTTCAGTCTGTGTGCATTTATTTAATACACGAGTTTCAGAATTTAAGTTGAATTACAAAAATAAATTAACTTTAGACAATCTAATTTATTGAGATGCACCTGTATGTATAATAATTAAAAAATATACAATAATAATATTTGACAAAAACACTATCATAAACTAGTTTAGTGGATAATTCAGCAGCAAAAGATACTCTAGAAAAATCATGGGTGCACAATCATTTTTATAAAACCTAGTGAAACATTTTTATTTACAAACAAAAGTGAATAAGTGTACAAATAAATCTGGTGAAATTTGACATTGCTCTTTGTATAGTAAAATACATTCATGAAAAAACAATCAAATACATTTATATATAAATGTATACTATACAATTAAAATACATTTATTTTAAATGTATAGCACAGTAATAAGGCAGCAACATATGATAGATAGGACATAACAAGAAAGACTATTATTATCTTTCATTGCGCAAGTATTATGATACGAAAGGCTCCAATCCAGAGCGGCAAAATATGCATCCCATGCGCAGAACAATGCACTTGAAACAACACAGTCACAGCACGCAGGCTGCGCAGCCCTCCGAGTCTGCATAGAAAAGAAAAGGACAGAGAGAAGAGATATTGATACGTAGTGTATTGAATCTGTGCATTAGTTTACTTTTCTTTTAACAGTTTTTAAACCTCAGTTACAGTGCGGCGAACGCAACGCGCAGTATGAATGCTGAATGGAGGATGACAGACAGCCGCAGCAGAAAGAAGAGTTTATGTGAACTTGAATTTAACGACTTAAATATTCATCTATACCTCAAATTAAACTATGGAACAGCTTCAGAACACTTGAAATATAGTGCATGAACACTTTATGGTGCTTTATGATGTTATGGGGGCTTTTGTGGGGCTTAACAACAACACAAACAAACAAACAAACAAACACAAAATCGGATTTGGATCGGTCTCGTCTCGCCGATACCCGATCCACAGAAAATGACCGGATCGGAGCCGATACGGTCCCTAGTTGCAAGTGTGCGTACTATATTGCCCACACCTGTTACTTGCCACAGGTGTGTCTAAATACTAATTAAAGGAGCATCCCATGCTTGAAAAGCCATTATTTCTTACAATTTTGACAAGGTGCCAATAATTTTGTCCAGTCCATTTTTGACTTCTCTGTTTTTTATGTTGTCACAGTGTAAATAAAAACAATAAGCACGTGAATACCAAAATATTTGCAATTGGAACAATTTTCGGAAAGTAGTAATGCATTTTCTAACAGAATTGCAAGGGTGCCGATATTTTTAGCCATGTGTGTGTGTGTGTGTGTGTGTATATATATATATACACATACACACACAGTATCTCACAGAAGATACTCTCACATTATTGTACATATTTTATTATATCTTTTCATGTGACAACACTGAAGAAATTACACTTTGCTACAATGTAAAGTAGTGAGTGTACAGCCTGTATAACTTGTAGCTTGTACATTTGCTGTCCCCTCAAAATAACTCAACACACAGCCATTAATGTCTAAACCAGTGCTTCCCAAACCTGTCCTAGAGGTCCCCCTGGCCTGCACATTTTGTATGTCTCCCTAAAAACAGACACACCCAATTTAGTTCTTGCAGTCTCTACTAATGAGTTGATGAGTGGAATCAGGTGTGTTAGATAGGGGAGACGTACAAAAGATGCAGGGCAGGGGGACCTCCAGGATAGGTTTGGGAAGCACTGGTCTAAACTGCTGGCCACAAAAGTGAGTACACCCCTAAGTGAAAATGTCCAAATTGGGCCCAAAGTGTCAATATTTTGTGTGGCCACAATTATTTTCCAGCACTGCCTTAACCCTCTTGGGCCTGGAGTTCACCAGAGCTTCATGGGTTGCCACTGAAGTCCTCTTCCACTACAGCACGAACCAATGGATCTGCAGTTTCAATGCGTGATTATAAAAAGGCTTCAGTTAAAGAGGAAAAATAGTTTTTCCCATACAAGTGTCTTCGACGCAGTACGAGTGAAATATCGAAAGGGAACACTTTGTACATTTAAAGTGAAATGTCATAAACTAATGCTGAACAAGTATTTAGATAAACGCAAAATGATCACACAAATGTTTTAACATCACAACAATGCAATCACAAGTGCAAATATAAAACGCTTTTGTACGGAATGTTTTACTAAAACTGTTACTGTCTAAAACATTATGCAAGGCAAATATATGTTGACATGATCAGATCTGTGAAATCAACACTACCCGGTTAAAAAACAATAGAAACCATAACATGACTTCCCATGTTTCCATTAAAATATCTTTAGAAACCATTAGCCTTTTCCAGTAAAACCATTACACAAATTCCTTTTTATGTTTTGGGCATTTTTTTTTTTTTCAAAATGATTTAAAATCCCACCAATAGAATCCATCACATACCAGTAGACACCATTATAGTTTCCATCAAAACCAATACAATTCCCATTATAACCATTACATGTTCTATTGTGTGTTGGGCAGGGTTCTATTGTTTTTATTTCAGCAGGGTAATCTGTGAGTGACTTACAAAATAACACAAGCAAACATTTTGTGTTAATAAACATAGACATAACCTCTCCACAACTTATACTTCCAAAAATGTTAATAAAGTTGTAAATAATTATCGCGACATGTCTAACACATGTCTTCTCATCTAGCTCAAGCATGGCTGAAGGCATGTGTTGGAGTGATCCGAAGTGTTTTATAAAAAAAAAAAACACGTTTGCACAATATGCCACCAATTTTACTGAAGTATTATTATACAAACCATCACATCCACAAGTTATGTGAATTTTAGCACTTACCCTCACAAAATAAACATGAAAATCGGACAGAAGAGTTGTCTACTCAGGACGCCGCCATCTTGCCATGGGAACGTAGCGCATAGCGTACGGCGTCGTTACGTCATGAGGCGTCCGGAATAAAAATGGGAGGGCCTCACGCAGACTGTTTTTATTTATTTCTTTGTGTCTATTGGAAGTATAACACTGACAGTCCCGCATTCGCGTAGCGATGCGCATCAGTATTAGGACGGTCACGTAGTTTCCCATCGAGTGTTCAAAGTTACAGGAATCTAAAGGGTGGAGAATGAAGCGGCGCAATGCGGACTGCAGCAAACTCCGTCGCCCGTTGAAACGGAACCGAATCACCGAGGGTATTCACAGCAGGTAACGTTACGGACGGAGAAACTTCGACCGCACCGTAATGGCGTCTCTGAACTCAGCTCGGTCGTTTAAGAGCTGTCACAGTCAGATTCAGATGACATTTCAGTGTGTCCATTCACTCCGTCCTGAGTGTGTAGCATATTCGAGGATGCTGGCTTTTGTGTATCGTCCATAGGCTTCAATAGTGCAGAATATGAAATAATAAGTATTATATATAGTACTGGCCATGTCATGAATGTTCTAATGCAGCTGTCTTTTATAGCCATCATCACAAGATCAAGCTTGTGCAAAAGTGTTTTGGATCATGGTAACGTTAGCTGATGCTTAGCTTGTCATTGGCTGCTCAATCAGCTAAGAGCTAACGTTACAATACAAAAAACAGCTTGATCAACTGGTAGCTGGATTGTTGCTGGTCCACCAAGACAATAACTACACAGCTTCAGCTGGATCTTGCAGTAGTAGGGCATTGATATGTCTTATGTTGATGTCACATTATTGTAACGTTTCTGCCATCTACACTGTGTTCCACATGTGTTGGGCTATTGTAATGACGGTAATCCTATACAAACTGTTTGTTTGATTTTTAGACCGTTCTTGCTCTAGAAATGTTTAGATTAAACCCTGGGCAACTTAATCCTTCTAGTTTTGGTTCATTCCACATGACGTTGTGTTGTCTGAGGCTTTATGGCCCCATTTGAAAAATGAGTGCATGTAAAACTACCAATATCTGCTCTGCCAAGACCTCATTTGCTGAATATATTTGAATAGTTTTAATATATGTGACCCTGGACCACAAAACCAGCCGTAAGGGTCATTTTTTTATTGAGATTTATTCTAAATAAATAAGCTTCCTATTGATTGATGTATGGTTTGTTAGGATAGGACAATATTCTAAATCTAAATATTGTGAAAATTGCCTTTAAAGTTGTCCAAATAAAGTCTTATCAATGCATATTACTAATCATAAGAGTTCCATTGTTATCATTTAGTAAGTAGATTTGGATAAAAGCGTCTGCTAAGTGACTAAATGTAAATGTAATCAAAAATTTAGTTTTGATATATTTACGGTAGGCAATTTACAAAATATGTTCATGAAACATGATCTTTACTTAACATCCTAATGATTTTTGTCATAAAAGAAAAATCTATAATTTGGACCCATAAAGTGTATATTTTGGCTATTGCTACAAAAATACCAATGCTACTTACAACTGGTTTTGTGGTCCAGGGTCACATATGGGTTTCCCGCAGTTAAAAATGTCAGGGAGAAAAAAATGGAAGAGCCATGGAAATGATGAAAGCCATTGACATGCCTATAGTGAATGCACATTTCTGTGGTTATGGCTGCTCACGGTATCAGATTACTTTATAAAATGTTGTCTTTTAATGGAGACTTTTGCACACAAATATGTGTAACATAATGAAATTATTTATAATAAGAAATTATTTTTTAAAATTGTATTTAAATAAAATTCATACCTGATATATTAATAGAAATCCTCCCTAGAAATTATTTTAAAAGTGCTTACATGCACGCACTATGGACAGCTGGAATAGTAGTCAAAATTAATTTATAAAACTGCCTTCCATAAGATTTCAATAATTCATTTTTGTGATTCTTCTGATTTTTTCTTGATCTGGCAGTACCTTCCTGTACCTGAAGTTCCTGGTCGTCTGGGCGCTTGTTCTGCTGGCTGATTTTGTGCTGGAGTTCAGGTTTGAGTACCTGTGGCCTTTCTGGCTTTTCATCAGGAGCGTTTACGATTCCTTTAGATATCAGGGACTGGTGAGCATTTGACCTCTCATTAATGTGTAATTGAGCAACTAATGGCTCACTCTCTGCTTGATTCTTTATCAATCAGCTTTATAAACGTCTCTTAGTGACAGGCTAAATTGATCATCTCTACACTTCTCATCTGATTCCACAGGCATTCTCTGTGTTCTTTGTGTGTGTCGCATTCACATCAGACATCATCTGCCTCCTGTTCATCCCCAAGCAATGGCTGTTCTTCGCCGCCAGCACGTATGTCTGGGTACAGTACGTGTGGCATACAGGTAGGTCGACATCGCCCAAGCCCCATCTGGCTTTCCATGAGTATCATTTTAGGAGTAAGGCAACTTACACACACTATAGAGTTGATTTAATTTTAGAGAACACATAGGAGAAATTATTTTGTAAAAGTATTGATCTATCATGTAACCAGAAGTTGCACAATGTGACTTAGCCTTCCATTAACCAATGAAAACTTCAGTCATGTGTATCTACTTGTGCTTCCAGAAACATAATTGACTGTTTTCTTGTTTGATTGCAAACTGTCCCAGTTTTCTTCCACATGAAATGCCTGTCAGAAGTTTTGCTAGCGTGTAAGCACCTAAATCCTTTGTTGCTGATTACTCATAAATATCGCTAAATATTACACAACTGTTTAACCATTTAGATCTCGCTGGTTATTCCTTTATCTTCAATGTGTTTGATGATTGCATAAAATAAAAATATGAGCAAGTGGGATGTTTTGTTCTTGTTGTTGAATGACATCATAGTTTATGTATTCATAGTTTATTCAAAAGTGGTGTTTTCGAAAAGTCTCAACTTGATCAAACATGCAGTAAGACCGGGATCTTATGAAATAAAATTACAATCTAAAATAACTGTTTTCTTTTTGAATATATATTTAAAATGAAGTTTTTTTCTGTGATATCAAAGCTGAATTTTTAGCATCATTACTCTAGTCTTCAATGTCAAACGATCCTTCAGAAATCATGCTGATTTGCTGCTCAAGAAACATTTCTGATTATTATTAATGTTGAAAACATTTTTGTTATTATGTTTTCAGACATTCTTCGAATAGAAAATCGAAAACAGCATTTGAAGTAGAAATCTTTCCATTATAAATGTCTTTACTGTCACTTTTGAGCGATTTAATCCATACTTGCAGAATTTACTGTAAATGGATCTATGTAGACATTTACCCTGCTCTTATATTTGAACTCCGAGTGAACAGCAGATAACTTTGATGGATTTTCAAGTGCTCATGTCATTATATGTCCTTTTCTTGGGTCGATTCAGTGATACCTCAGGATAGAGGAGGAAAAGCATTGCTGGCACTGAGTGATTGTTCCTTGAAAACTGCTTCAATACGCCTTGAGCTGTGACAGTGATTGCTCCTTCTGACACACAACTTGCAGCGTGTCTCAACGAGAGAGGGTGCTTTCAGCAAGCTGGGGTTTTGTTTGCAGCCTAGAGTTTGTTTTGTGAAACCTGTGTGACGTTATTGATCAAACAGCCAGTGCCCTTTTATGCAACCTCTTAGATGTCTAGGTCACTAATGGGCTAGAAGTCGTTATATTTTGAAGAAATATGCTTTCCTGGATATGCTGTAAGAATGTCATAACTATTAACAGCAGGCTAGAGATCAATTGTTGAACGTTATACATAGTTTTCCCTCTCTCGTTGTATTTTCAGAGCGAGGTATGTGTCTGCCGACGGTTTCTCTCTGGATTCTCTTCGTCTACATTGAAGCAGCCATTCGATTCAAGGATTTGAAACATTTTCATGTAGACCTTTGCCGTCCATTCGCAGCTCACTGGTAAGCTTTGCTTGCAGTTTACTTGCCCCCATGTCATTTCAAACCTGTATGATCTACTTTCTGTTATGCAACAAAAGAGGAGAAATGCTGAAGTATATTCATGCTACTCTTTTCCAAACAATAAAAAAGCAAAAACTCACTAGCTTCCCTCTCAATGCATCCTTTTGAGTTCCATGCAAAACAGGTTTTGTAATTTTAGGTGAATTATTTCTTCAAGCGCAGTGTCACCGCATTATGCTTCACCAATTTTTGAGTATTAAACATAGCTGATGTAACTGTACTACTTATAACGCAGAAGTCAGCTTTGTATTTGTAAACGCACTGGTGGCGTCTCCATAGCAGCTAATAGGAGTGTTGCCAGCTAATAGGAGTGTTGCCAGCTAATAGGAGTCTTGACAAGAGGTGTCTGAAGTTGAGTCATCACTAGTTGTACCAATCATGTTTTTTTTTTTTTTCTGAGACATGTTGTTCTAACTCTTTCATTGCAGCATTGGCTATCCCGTGGTGACGCTGGGCTTTGGATTCAAGAGTTATGTGAGCTATAAGATGCGTCTGTGCAAACAAAAGGAGGTGCAGAAGGAAAATGAGTTCTACATGGAGCTCCTACAGCAGGCCCTGCCTCCAGAACAACAGATGCTTCAGAGACAGGAACGAGAAACAGAGGAGGGTAAGATCACCATTTGACCAGTTTCATAATAGGATCACATCGTCTTAATTTGTTAAAGGGGAAGCCATGCAAAACAAAGACAAAAACAGATAAAGACACAAAAAAATCCATAATTTTCCATTAAAAATAAATATATTTTGAAACTAAAATAATGAAAAGTGACTAATGACATTTATAATGTTAAATAATACTTTATAATTATATACATATAAATGCTGTTCTTGTACTTATGAACTGCCTTTGTTTTATTTTTTATTTTAGGATCATATATATTTAAATGTAGTTTATTTCTGTGATATCAAAGCTGAATTTTACCATCATTACTCCAGTCTTCAATGTCACAAGATCCTTCAGAAATCATGCTGATTTGCTTCTCAAGAAACATTTCTGATTATTATCAATGTTGAAATCAGTTCTTAAAATATTTTTTTTCAGACATTCTTTGAATAGAAAACAGATCATGTGACATTATCATGTGACATTGAGGACTGGAGTAATGCTGAAAATTCAGTTTTGCCATCATAGGAAAATGTTCTATATTAAAACATAAATGTTTTTCATTGTAGTATTTTACAATGTTACTGTTTTTACTGTATTTTTGATCAAATAAATATAGCATAAGATACTTTTTTTCAAAAACAAAACCGAAATATCTTGACCACTCCAGTCCAAACCCCAAACATTGAACAATAGTGTATAATTTTCAGTAACATAAAGAGCACAATACGTTTTAATATTTCTAACTACATTTATTGCATGATTGATTTCACAATTGGAAACCAGTTATCATAAACATGGTTATTTCACAGTTTTATTATATTTTTATTTTTATTTTTATTTTTGGCAACCCAATCAAAGAGATGAAGTCCTGGTTCATTCACCACACTGGAAATGAAAGCGTCAACTTTAGTGCATTGTAGGAAACAGTACTCAGTGCTGTGTGTTTTGGGTGTATACCACACATTTTGCCTGATGGTATCTAGGTATTCCATGCATACAGAACATTTTCATACTGTGCACATTAAACATACTGCAAAAATAATATCAGTCACATCATGTAGTATTAAATAGCCTTTTCATTTGCATGATGCTTTCTGTCTTGTTTCATTTGTTGTCATACCAGTCAGACAGCTTTGTCATGTAACCTTAAAATCTCTTTCACTCATTTGACAGCCACCTCAAAAGGCATGTCTGAAGCAGACTCTTTGTTAGTGGCTCAGAACGGCACTGCTATTACCAAGAAGCTGCCCATCTCTATGCCTGAATTGGAGTATAAGGAGAAGGGCAAAGACGGGGGGAAAGACAAAAAACAGCAGCAGCAGCACAGCATAGGAATAAACAACAACATCCTACAGACTGTGGATGCTAAGCTACAAGACATTGCATATATGGAGAACCACCTAAACACTAAGAGACTCAACAACGAGCTCGGTGCAAGTGCAGAGAACCTGTTCCTGAAAGAGGAGGTGGGTGGTGGAGGAGGAAGTTCTGCCACCTCCAAACATTACAAAAGCTCCTCACCCCATAGCCACAACTCCACCAATGGCAGCGTGCCATCCTCCTCGTCCAGTAGGAGCGAAAAGAAACAGAAGTGTTCAGGGAAGAACATTGCACCTCACAGAGATCTGATGGAGAACTGTATACCTAACAACCAGCTCAGTAAGCCAGATGCATTAGTGCGGTAAGAGTCCTAACTATGCTCTGATTTAGCAGTTGGAGTGCGTTCTTCCTGTTCATTCTCTTTTCCTCTTTCTGGCAGGCTTGAGCAGGACATAAAGAAGCTGAAGGCTGACCTGCAGGCGAGCAGACAGGTGGAGCAAGACCTGCGCAGTCAGATCAGCTCTCTGAGCAGTGCCGAGAGGAGCATGCGCTCTGAGCTCGGCCAACTCCGCCAGGAAAACGAGTTGCTGCAGAACAAGTGAGAAATCAGCTGCATAAAACCCAATCTAGATAATTACCAGTATGTTAGATAATTACCAAAATGCCAAAACACATTTTACATGGGGCTCTGACTCTGATTAATTGGAGAACACTTGACGGGTGGTGTTTTTCATTGAGGGTGAATACTAGTATCAGTTATTTGAATTTGTCATACTGAAAATTCATCATTGAATATGATAAATGATTGTGATTGGCCAGTCCTAATCAGTGCTGAGAAAGGTACTGGTATACAAGGGACAATAATTTACACCTGTATAAAGGCCATTCAACTAACAATACACTGTGGGAAATTAAAATGGTTATTTAGACCATTAAACTGTGCTATTATTAACTAAAACTAATAAAAAATATATTTTTGGGAAAATAATATAATAGGTTTATAAAATCAAGAAGTTTCCAAAGCGACTTACAATTGGAGAATACATAAAGGGATTCATCTTGAAGAGGCAATCAGACAGAGGAAGTCCTCGTAACACCAAGTCTCAGGCATTGTTCAAAGAAGTACAAGCTAGCAAGGGTAGGAATAAATAAAGAAAAATAATGAGGATCCAGCATTCTGGATAGGGGTGTGAAAATCATTCCACCAGCCAGGAATGGTAAACAAGAATGTTCTGGAGAGGGATTTTGAGCCTCTCTGTGATGGTACCATGAGGCGTCGCTCACTAGCAAATCTCAGACTTCTTGAGGGGATGTAGATTCGTATTAGTGAGTGGAAGTAGGCGGGTGCTGAGCCTGTGGTTGCTCTATATGCAAGCATCAGTGTCTTGAACTTGATGCGAGCTGCAACTGAGGATATAATTATAATGTTCTGAAGATATTACACATGTCTGGAGCGCTGTTGATCTTGTTGTGGAAATGTGAGGATTTGGCAGTGTGGAGATTGGAGGGAGAAATGGTAGGTTTCGTCTAAAAGTAACCGTTAAAGGGGTTGGTGGCACACGGGTAGCAAAAGTAATGTAAATGTAATGAAGAAATGGTCAGGGATGTGTAGTGGTTGTACCAGAATGTTATTTGCAGGACAATTGCATGTGTAAATTAAATCAAGTCAGTTGCCTAATTTGTGCTTGCTAGTTTTGGTAAGGCATTTGAGATCAAATATAGCAAGGAGTGAATGGAAGTCTGTAGTAAAAGGCTTGTCTAGATTAATGTTGTAATCGCCAAAGACTGAGTAGATTGCCATCCTCCACGAAAGAGGACAGCAACCCATCCAGCTCCTCTAGGAAGGTATCTTGGCCAGTAATCTCATGACAGTAATCATTTTATCATGATAATGTTTTACCTGTTTTATCAAGAACATTTTTGACTGTTACATTAATAATTGTATCAAGGATAATGATTTTTTATATTCATTTTCAAATTAATTTTCTATAATTTTTACATTTTATGCAAAAATTATAAAACAATTATGAAAATAGAAGTTCAACATGGCACCTCATGGCAAAGAACTCTCAGAGGATCTGAAAAAAATAATTATTGCTCTACATAAAGATGGAGTAGGCTATAAGAAGATTGCCAAGGCCCTGAAACTGAGCTGCAGCACGGTGGCCAAGACCATACAGCGGTTTAACAGGACAGGTTCCACTCAGAACAGGCCTCGCCATGGTCGACCAAAGAAGTTGAGTGCACGTGCTCAGCGTCATATCCAGAGGTTGTGTTTGGGAAATAGACATATGAGTGACACATTGGGGGTGGGGGGTCAGCCTGTCAGTGCTCAGACCATGCGCTGCACACCGCATCAAATTGATCTGCATGGCTGTCGTCCCAGAAGGAAGCCTCTTCTAAAGATGATGCACAAGAAAGCCCGCAAACAGTTTGCTGAAGACAAGCAGACTAAGGACATGGATTACAGGAACCGTGTCCTGTGGTCTGATGAGACCAAGATAAACTTATTTGTTTCAGATGTGTCAAGCGTGTGTGGCGGCAACCAGGTAATGAGTACAAAGACAAGTTTGTCTTGCCTACAGTCAAGCATGGTGGTGGGAGTGTCATGGTCTGGGGCTGCATGAGTGCTGCCAGGACTGGGGAGCTACAGTTCATTGAGGAAACCATGAATGCCAGCATGTACTGTGACATACTGAAGCAGAGCATGATCCCCTCCCTTCAGAGACTGGGCCGCAGGGCAGTATTCCAACATAACGACCACTGCCTTGCTAAAGAAGCTGAGGGTAAAGGTGATGGACTGGCCAAGCATGTCTCCAGACCTAAACCTTTTTGAGCATATGTGGGGCATCCTCAAATGGAAGATGGATGAGCGCAAGATCTCTAATATCCACCAGCTCTGTGATGTCATCATGGAGTGGAAGAGGAATCCAGTGGCAACTTGTGGAGCTCTGGTGAACTCCATGCCCAAGAGGGTTAAGGTAGTGCTAGAAAATAATGGTGGCCACACAAAATATTGACACTTTGGGCCCAATTTGGACATTTTCACTTAGGGGTGTACTCACTTTTGTGGCCAGCGGTTTAGACATTAATGGCTGTGTGTTGTTATTTTGAGAGGACAGCAAATTTACACTGTTATACAACCTGTACACTCACTATTTTACATTATAACAATGTGTCATGTCTTCAGCGTTGTCACATAAAAAGATATAATAAAATATTTACAAAAATGTGAGGGGTGTACTCACTTCTGTGAGATACTGTGTATATATATATGTGTGTGTGTGTATATATATATTACAATTTGTTTGATTATTTGAATATTTTAAGTGTGACAAATATGCAAATAATACAAAAACAGGAAGGGTTGCCATATATATACACTGCTGTGAAAAGGTTTTTGCCCCCTTCCGTGAAAAGGTGTTTGCCCCCTTCCTGTTTTAGTATGACGCTAGTATTTTTTATCGAACGGCTTCGTTCGATAGAGCGGCCATATTGAGCGTTGCATTTTTCCCCATTCAAAACTATACAAGTGACACATCTTGGGTATTCTATTGTCTTTGTTATTAGTACACAACTAGCTTATTATTTTTCTGTGGAAACACCTGCCTTTGTATCATCGGATGCTCATTTCCTTCTATCTACCTGCAGTTGTTTATGCCAGTGTTGATTATGTGTGTCTCTGTATTAGGCTTCATAATGCTGTGCAGGCCAAGCAGAAAGACAAGCAAATGATTGTGCAACTGGAGAAGCGGCTCAAGGCAGAACAGGAAGCACGAGCCACGGTGGAAAAGCAGCTTGCAGAAGAGAAGAAAAGAAAGAAGATGGAAGAGGCCACAGCCGCACGTGCTGTCGCTCTGGCAGCTGCCTCTAGGTGAGACTTCACCCAAAAATATTGCCCGTATTCTGTTGAATAGCCTTTAAAAGGTAATATGGTGCTGTGTGTTTATGCATCTTGTTTTTGTTATAAATGTGTGCTGGTGGGCCTAACTCTCGCCTCCCTTCACAGAGGAGAGTGCACAGACTCACTGAGGAGTCGCATACGTGAGCTGGAGTCGGAGTGCAAGAAGCTCATGCATGACATGAAGCTGAAGGAGGAACAAATCGGAGACCTTGAGCTCAAAGCGCAAGTAAGCCAGAACCAGTGGCGGCTGGCCAATAGAGGGCGCTAGGGCGCCACCCTCCCTGAACCACACACACACAAAATAATAATTATATAAATTATTTAAATGTATATTTGTATGATGTGATATATTAGAAAATCTTCTGTGAAAAATATGTTTTCATCATCACAATATGACCTCTCTGCCTGTCAACTCAATTTCAGCTGAGGGTCGATCGAGAAATTGCCCACAAGAGGCGGGTCTTTGTAGAATTTAGTCAAATCCTGATTCAAGATATAAATATATTCAAGATGTGACATAACATTTAGCCAATCAGCGTCCTCAAATCTTAACTGAAATGGGCGATTTTTCTGTCGCCCCAAGCTGCTAAAATCAAGGCTGGTCTCGTGGTCTGTAGCGGCACAATTTTCAATTACGTGACAATGGTGGACTCAGGTGTTATTAATTCCGGACACGAACCTAACTCTGTACAATCTCTACTCCAATGTCCGTTTGAGAGGAGAACTTTGGCAGAAAAACTGAAGGTAAAGGAGCTGGGTCCAGATCAGCCTGACGGTTTGATTTATTGTGAAGAATTGTTTGTGGAGTTGTGTGCAGCCCCACCTCAATTTCTTTTCACCAGCCGCCACTGGCCAGAACCCCTGCGGACATGCTGATTTAATATGCTTTCCCAAGAGTAATATTTAGACTAAAGCATTCAGGGAGGAATGACCTTTTTGTGAGGCACATTGTGGTTCAGAATAACAAAAAAAAAGTAGTAGGAGAAAGTTATAAACATTTAAAATGAACATGAAATCAGAATTGTCTTTATTTTTTTTTTACTTCAGAGCCCATTAATCCAAATAAATAATGTTTCTTTGTCATTTTTCATCAAATATAAACTTCCACCGCTGGACCAACTTTCAGCTAGTGTTTTCTAGGCCATGAAGGCTTCTGGTTAATGTTAACTCCATAACTAAATAACGATATAACTGGTTTAGTGATGCAAAAATATTGTCAGAAAAATACACCAAGATCAAAAAACAAATAAGGTCCACACACAAGAAATATGTCAAAAAGCTCATATTAATTCATTTTCCAGAGGTCACAAATAAAGTGCAAAGTGTGCTGAATGTTTTTGGGTTCAACCCTTCATCAGTGCCATGTTTTCAAGCTTAAATTTGCGCCCATTTAAAAGGCCCATTTACTGTAATCCTTACAGTATACCGGACATTGATTATGGAACACCATATGGATCCCAAAATACATATATATTCTAACTGTACCCACAGTAAATTTAAAGTCAAGAAACGAATTATAAATATTCCCGATTATCATACTTAAATCTCATACAAAATACCATCATCACATAATTAAAGAAAATACATTTTATCACAGTAAAATAATTATATAATACATCTGTATCAATATATAATTTAACAAATATAGTTAAAGAATCTCAATCAGCATTTACAAAAAACTATTGAGAATTAATTCTCAAAAGTTTGGGGTCAGTAAGATTTATTTATTTTTATTTTGTTATGATTGGGAGTCAAAATAAGTATTTTAAGCTCATCAAGGCTTACATAATTTGATCAAAAATACAGTCATAATTGTAATATTGTGAAGTATTATTACATTTTTTAAAATGCTGATAGATTTTAACATGTATTTTATTTCTGTGATTCAAAGCTGGATTTTCAGCATCATTACTCCAGTTTTCAGTGTCACATTTTTCAGTGTTCAGATCTTTCAGAAATCATTCCAATATGCTGATTAGCTGCTTAGGAAACATTTCTTATTGTTTTGTGGAAACCATGATAACCATGATACATTTTTCAGGATTTCATGAATAATAGAAAGTTCAAAAGAGATATATATTTTTTTTTACATTATAAATTACTGCCGAGTGCTTATGAGAATTATAATGCATTACTGCTGAATAAATGGGCTAAAATAAAATTTGTATATAAAATAACTAAACTTTACTGCCCCTAAACTTAGTATAGTAGTGCAAATGAGCAATGATTTCCTGAAGTACCTGAAGAGATATATGTATATATATGCGTGTGTTTTTTTTTTTATATGAATAGTGAATCAATAATTATTTATTCACTCTTCATATAAAAACATAGTTAAATATACACATTTGAAACAACTGTTTTTTTTATGATATTTAATCTGATTTGGCCTGATTCCTGGGTCAAAGTGTTATTCATTACACAATTGGCTGCAGATTCTCATTCAAGTTCTCATTCTCATGCAGCCTCATACTGTTCAGATGGATAAAATCTAACCTTAAGATTAATTTACCCCATTATTTATTTTTATCAAAATACTCTTTCACTCAGAAAAATATACCAGATAATGGATGCAAAATAGGATGCAAAAATAAGAATCATGTTTCATATTGGCTAAAAACGTACCTTCAAATACTTAACTCTTTGTTTCTTTACATGCAGGAATTGCGCAAATATAAGGAGAACGAAAAGGACACAGAGATTCTGATGTCAGCGCTGACGGCCTTGCAGGACAAGACCCAGCACCTAGAAAACAGTCTGAGTGCTGAGACCAGAATCAAACTGGATCTCTTCTCCGCACTCGGAGATGCCAAGAGACAGCTAGAGATTGCTCAAGGTCTGCCCCCTTCCTGTCTTAATGTGTGTCTTAGGCTTGTCTGCTTCTGCTCACTAACCTATTCTCTCTTTGTCCTGCACACAGGTCAGATTTTGCAGAAAGAGCATGAGATAAAAGAGTTGAAGCAGAAAATTGCAGAGGTCATGGCGGTCATGCCCAGCATCACCTACTCGGCAGAGACCAACAGCATGACTCCTGTGACTCCACATTACTCCTCCAAGTTCATGGACTCCAGTCCTTCCAGCTTGGACCCCAATGCCTCCATCTACCAGCCGCTTAAGAAGTGAATGTCCAATCACATTTTCCACATTTCTCTTTGATTAGACTAAGAAGTTCAGTATGCAAACCAATGGGATGGGGAAAATATTTTTGTTTGATTTACCCCTCCTCTGTTAGTATGGCTTTTCTTTGTTGTTGATAAAATAAGTGGAGGAATAGAGAGGAGAAAATTTGAAAAAGGGAGGTCACATTGACCAGGACTGCCCTCCTTGTGTTTAAGGTTATTTTTGAAGCTCTTACACCTAAAATATTTTCTTGGTAATGACACTTCAGCCTGTTGTGGTTCTTTCTTTTGTCGTCCTCCATCTGTTTTGTGAGGTCTTTATGAAGATCTTTCATGATTGAATTAGCGCCTCCTCATCTTTGTGTTGAATCCGACAGTTTTATGTGCCAGTGACTTCTTTTACTTCCCTGGTGTAAAAGTACCATCTTTAAGTTTGAGTGGGAAAAGAATAAGAAACTTATTGAAATGAGACCGAAGTATTTGTGATTAAAAAAACATCGTGTTTGTTCCAATGGAGTAATTGAGAATGCATTTCAGTTTAAGTATGACCATAGTATTGTCTTTTTTTATGCGGGTAAAAAGCATTTCATTACAGATGTTGGATTTGAGTTGGAAATATTTTTGGTTTCTGTTCCTCCCGTTGCTGTTTTCTATAAGGTCGAAGTTATGAAAAAAACTTGTATTTAAAAAGGGACTGATCTTCACATTGTATCATTGACAAAAATGCTGCATAAATATTCGGGAATGTTGTCGTATTTTGCGGTCAATGCAAGTCCTTTTTGTTACCGGACGAAATTGAAATAGAATTTAGTTGAAACCAGTTAAAAAGCTGAATATATGATGTCTTGTTTGCCAGTTGTTATGTTACACAGTGCCTTGAAATATCTTGTTTAATATAATACATGCCGTGTTCACCCACCCCTAGAATCCATCTGATTGGTCGGCACACCACATGGCCCAATTTTTTTCAGCTTGGCATTTAAAATCATCTGCCCTCTTGTTGCCATGTGTTTTGTCAGGGACAATACAGTAACCGCAAGCCCACACTAATCCACTTGTTATCAATGGTCTGCTGATTCTGTCATGTCTCTAAATTGCATTAACATACTCATTGCATTTTATAATACTTGCTGAATAGTTTGATTTTGGTAAAATGTGCCAACTTGTCCTTCGTTCCACCATTTAATGTCATTGAAGACAATGTGTCATTTCATAAAGCCATCATTCTGTGACTGGAATAACACCTGAAAATCAATCCAGTAATGCTTCATGATAAAGTTCTCCTTCACATATCTTCTTCAGTGGTTTAAGGTTTGTGTCATGATGCAGATTATGCTTGTTTGGTTTAGTCCTTGTTTTACAACAGGACTTTCTTTTTATTTGTCTACCTTGGGGAAAAGTGTTACTGTGGATTACATTTGGTGTTTTTATGGTAAACTTAAGAGTAAAGAACACTCCTTTGTTTCTCATTGTGTGATGTTTTTTAAAGAACAAAGCTAAATTGTGCGTGTGCGAGCGTGCATGTGTGCGAGCACACGCAGGGGTGTAAAATACATAATTACTGTACTTGTTAGGGAAATTTGCACTTCATTCACATGCGATTGAAATTTAATTCTTTACAATTACATTTACAAGGGGAGAACATAATAATATTTACTCCTTTCAGTATCATTTTGCCTTCCAAATACGTAATAGGTCATGACTCATCTTTACTAATTTGTATCCTTGTTGCACTTTTGCCAATTTTATAAATGTTTACAACAGTCAAATAATGAAATTTTAATGTGAGATTTAATTGGCTACACATCTGGTCATTAATACTTGTGAGAAGACTGCGGGGCTGTTATCACAAACTAAAACAATACAATTAAATATTTCATCACTTGGAATATACATTTTTTTTCAGTTAGTTGCTGTGACAGCATTTTTTCATTTTTGTTTAGTTTAAGTTGAAGGACTAAAATAACTCAAACTAAAATGTTATAATAAACTATATAGACATAAAAATAGACAAACAACAAAATTAATAAAAATAACTAAAATGTAAAAAGCTAAACAATTATTAGAAATACTATAACACTGTTCTGCCTTAGGAAACATTTTGCAGATTTGTAACATTATTCATATATGATTATTATTATTGAAAAACATTGAATATTATTTCTGTTCTGTCATATTCTGTCAAGCTTTGATTTCGAGGAGCCTTCAACTATCTTATATCTGAACATTTCGGAAATACCTTAACTTATATTGAGGGGCTTTCAAATTGTGTTGTGTTAGTATAGCCATAGTGGAACATAGTTAACTTAATTTTATTTTAGTTTCATCAAAACATGGCTTTGTTTCTATATCCTCCTGAGACTCAGCTATGTAGTTCTTGCCTCTGTAGTGGACATTCTATTTTAGTGAATTTCTCTGAGACCTCTGATGTCACAGTTGTAAGTCTGGATGTCCTGTACAGAGCACATTCAGGGCTTCATAGAGATAGTAAATGTTTAGACGTTTCACCATGACCACTCCCTCTCCTATGCCTTTGTAGATGGCTAAATTGAATTTAGTGAAAAAATGTACATCCTTATGGAAAATGATTATATTATCCCAACAGCAACACATTAATATGCAAATTAGATACAGTGTATAAATACACTGAGTTTAATGGGAAAAACAGTTTATGGATATTTTTACACACACATTGCATAAAACAAAACGGTTTATCAAATTATTTTGTTATATATTTTATAACATAGTTGAGAATCATCCTTAAAGTTTAGTATAAAAAAATCCTGAAACCTAAAAAATTGATTGGTAATTTAAAAAAATCCCATTGTTTTTGCCTTTTTTATGTCTATTCATGACATTTAATTTTTACATACACAGGACATAGAAAAAAATATGAATAAAATACAATTTTTCAAAAATGTTATTGTTCAAATTTTTTCTTATGGTCATTTCAATGTAATGACATGAAAAAATATCAAAGTCACAACAATTTCTTTTTGGTGTGTGTGTGTGGGGAGGGGGTCTCAGAAGGATAGATTATGGCCACATGAGGGCGACAAAGATGAGATCAGTAGATTCCACTATGCTGTCACTTGTTTTTCGTGTCTTTCTATTCTGTGAATCACGGACTGTGTTCTAAACCTTGTTGACTCGTCAGGCATTATAGGGCGGAATGAACACATTACGGCGCTCATACCACGTTCCTTGATACAAACCCGCTGCCTGCTAATACGCTGTTGTTTGATATTTTCGCACATCCATTTCAAAAAGCACACATCTGACAAGGCGTCGAATGGATTGTTTAACGCCGTTGCCATGGAAACAGAATATTTGCGCCGCGTAACTCGAACGTCATTTTGATTGACAGATGAAACACCGCCCAGGAGACGCGGAGACTCAAGTATTCCCACAGATGTCTGCATCGACACAGCGACAACAAAGTTGAGAGTGAGAAGACGTAGTTCATGGCCAACAGCAGTACCTGAAGAAGCTTCTCCGCTTAGAAACTTAGCCATGGATGTGCTAAAATCAGCCAGAAGGGTTTTTATTCGCAGTCCCAGCCTGACCAAACAGCCCTGGAGCTCAGGCAAACACCAAAGTGAGTAGTGTCTAACGTTAACTTACTGCGAGACTTTTCTTATATTGCGTGCTATCGATTCGTTAGCATCTGGACTTGTTTGTCAGAAGTGTTAATCATGTTTGGTAATACACTCAAAAGATGAAGTTTTCCCAATAACGTTAGTTCTGAAGCCTAGTTTGTGGGCAAAATTTGTTTTTTTTTAAATGGCTCTTTATTACAATTTATAAATATTCTCTGAGAAGTTCGTTTAATGAAAGGCACGGATCAGTATTTAAGTTACATATATCGACGAGATTCACAACCTTCATACGAAACTACACGTTTTATTGTTCATTAGTAAGTTAGATTGCTGGGTCTCAACCTGTTGAGCTACCCATATAGACAGCAGTAATGCTCAAAAACGCTGTCTAGGTAAGGTTAAGATAAATGGCTTTGCTGGAGCATGTCACCAACACTAGCATGCTTTTCATTAGCCCTCAAAAACACAGATATTTTTATTTTAGCTAACCTCTTTTGTTTTGAGTGCGAATTTTGGCAGAGAAAAAATAGTTTAAAAAAGTTTCCAGGGTGCACAGTTTCACCACTGTAATAATTCACTATGCAAGTACATACTTTCTTGGTTCAGGAGGCTGGAATGTGGACATGTTCATCTCGGACTCTCTGTGAAGGGCATGTGATATTTCTACACCTCACTGACCCCCTGTAATATATCCTGGAAAAGCACATGCAGAGGCCCACAGTGCAGTGGCTTTGACCTTTGAAAATCTTACAGGGAGATAACTGAAATTGCAATATGTTCTTTATATCTGAAGACTCATCTGACTATTTAAACGTTTTAATTGGATGCCTCCAAAATATTTAGGAATATTTTGCTGTAGGATATAGTATGACTTGTGTGAACAAAATAAAATTTTGCCCAACAAGGCCCACTATTGCTTTTAAAATGTAACTTTGTCTCAGATTTACACTACTGCATCGGCGCCAATAGCCTTGTGGGCAAGTGCGCCGATATATAGCGCCATTGTGTTATTACTCGGGCTTCCCAAGTTCGAATCCTGGCTCGGATCTTTCCCGATCCTGTCCCCTCTTTCTCCCACTTTTCTTCCTGTCCGCTCTACACTATTCTATCATAATATTATGAAAAATAAAAATATATATACAGGTGCTGGTCATATAATTAGAATATCATCAAAAAGTTGATTTATTTCACTAATTCCATTCAAAAAGTGAAACTTGCATAATGTATACATTCATTCCACACAGACTGATATATTTCAAGTGTTTATTTCTTTTAATTTTGATGATTATAACTGACAACTAATGAAAACCCCAAATTCAGTATCTCAGAAAATTTGAATATTGTGAAAAGGTTCAATATTGAAGACACCTGGTGCCACACTCTAATCAGCTAATTAACTCAAAACACCTGCAAAGGCCTTTAAATGGTCTCTCAGTCTAGTTCTGTAGTCTACACAATCATGGGGAAGACTGCTGACTTGACAGTTGTCCAAAAGACGACCATTGACACCTTGCACAAGGAGGGCAAGACACAAAAGGTTATTGCAAAAGAGGCTGGCTGTTCACAGAGCTCTGTGTCCAAGCACATTAATAGAGAGGCGAAGGGAAGGAAAAGATGTGGTAGAAAAAAGTGTACAAGGAATAGGGATAACCGCACCCTGGAGAGGATTGTGAAACAAAACCCATTAAAAAATGTGGGGGAGATTCACAAAAAGTGGACTGCAGCTGGAGTCAGTGCTTCAAGAACCACTACGCACAGATGTATGCAAGACATGGGTTTCAGCTGTCGCATTCCTTGTGTCAAGCCACTCTTGAACAAAAGACAGCGTCAGAAGTGTCTCGCCTGGGCTAAAGACAAAAAGGACTGGACTGCTGCTGAGTGGTCCAAAGTTATGTTCTCTGATGAAAGTAAATGTTGCATTTCCTTTGGAAATCAGGGTCCCAGAGTCTGGAAGAAGAGAGGAGAGGCACAGAAAGAATCCACGTTGCTGGAGGTCCAGTGTAAAGTTTCCACAGTCAGTGGTGGTTTGGAGTGCCATGTCATCTGCTGGTGTTGGTCCACTGTGTTTTCTGCGGTCCAAGGTCAACACAGCCATATACCAGGAAGTTTTAGAGCACTTCATGCTTCCTGCTGCTGACCAACTTTATGGAGATGCAGATTTCATTTTCCAACAGGACTTGGCACCTGCACACAGTGCCAAAGCTACCAGTACCTGGTTTAAGGACCATGGTATCCCTGTTCTTAATTGGCCAGCAAACTCGCCTGACCTTAACCCCATAGAAAATCTATGGGGTATTGTGAAGAGGAAGATGTGATATGCCAGACCCAACAATGCAGAAGAGCTGAAGGCCACTATCAGAGCAACCTGGGCTCTCATAACACCTGAGCAGTGCCACAGACTGATCGACTCCATGCCACGCCGCATTGCTGCAGTAATTCAGGCAAAAGGAGCCCCAACTAAGTATTGAGTGCTGTACATGCTCATACTTTTCATGTTCATACTTTTCAGTTGGCCAAGATTTCTAAAAATCCTTAAGTAATATTCAAATTTTCTGAGATACTGAATTTGGGGTTTTCATTAGTTGTCAGTTATAATCATCAAAATTAAAAGAAATAAACACTTGAAATATATCAGTCTGTGTGGAATGAATGTATACATTATACAAGTTTCACTTTTTGAATGGAATTAGTGAAATAAATCAACTTTTTGATGATATTCTAATTATATGACCAGCACCTGTATATACATACATATACTACTGATTTAGTTTGTTGTTGGAATAAAAAAATAACATTTTATTTGATACAGTAAATCAGTAAAATTGCAAAAAGAAACTGTTTATATGTTAGTATATTAAGAAATAAAAGTCTTTATTATTGTCATGCATCAGCATCAATACTCCAGTATTCAGTGTCACATGACCCTTCAGAATTAATTCTAATGTGCTGATTTCAAGAAACATTTATTATTGTCATCATTAATGTTGAAGACTGTTCTGCTGCTTAATATTTTTGTGTGAACCACAATGCATTTTTTTGCAGGAAAATAGAACTGTCAAAATAATCACATTTATTAGAAGTCTTTTGAAACATTGTAAATGTCTTTACTGTCACCTTTGATCAATTTAATGTGACCATGTGGAATAAAAGTATTAATGACACCAAACCTTTGAAATGCAGTGCATGTAGATTGATATTGAAACTTCACTTATAAATCACTTATAAAATAGTAAACATTTGGGCAATTAAGGAATAAATATATTATATTTTTCGCTTAATTGTTTAGTATTTCATAAGTTTTAAAACTGTAATTTAATTGCTTCAAACAATTGATTCGGTTTTGCTAAAGTGAGGAGCCTTATGAGAGGGATGAGATGTTGCCTACAACGGTTGTGTGAAATAAACATGATGCAAAGCCAGCAGTGTGATTTTGTTGGCATCTGAAATCTCTTTCCTTCTCTTTGGCATCCATCCTGAACTAGTGTACAAGTAGGTAATTGTTTGCTGGCAGTTTCCAAGCCATTCTAAGGCACACTTGTTTCTACAAAGACTTCTTCAAAGTTGCACTGGACGAGCTCAAAGCAGAGCTTTGAAAGCAGGTGAAGTGGGCCGGCTTGGTCTTTACAATGGCAATGTTTTTTTCCCTTTAGTGGAAAAAAAAACAGTTCCCTTTAGAAAGTTTGCTGTGCATTTTCATTTCCCCTTTAATTCTGTCTTGACTCCACAAAAGCGGCTCTGTTTGTTGGCTTAGAGCTGCTTATCTGCATGACCTGGAATACAAGAAGTCTGCAAGTACACGGATATGATTGTGTTCCATCATAATTCAGTCACAGTGAAGGCTAAGGCTTTGCCAAAATGGTAAACGTTTCCAGCATCAGCAAGCTACCAGTGTTTATAGGTTGTTCTCCCAATGGGTGAGTGATGAAGAATAAGATGTATTTGTGTGTTTAACATTCTTTTGTTGATCTACTGACCTACTTTTAGCTGCAGACTTCAGCGCATTTCACTGCTTTCTGAGGAATCCAGACAAAGATGTTTTTTATTTGACTGGGTTGCAGTTGTTCATTTTGCCAACTGGATTGTGTATGTTCCCTCTTTAAACCAGTGGTTTTAATCTGGTGGGTCACGAACCAAAAAATGGGTCGCAGGTCTGTTCTGACAAGGTCATGGTTGAGCAGTGAAAAAACAGGGTCAGTGACCATAGTGAAAATGCTAAATAAAAGAAGCAATTTAATTTAAATCACATGTTCCATATTTTTGTAATTATAATATTTTTCATGTTTTAAAAAAGACTTAATAATTGTGTATGTGTGTGTATATATATATATATATATATATATATATATATTATTATTTTTTATTAATATAACTATTTACAGTTAGGAAAGCAAAATATTATACATAAAAAATTATAAGTAAAAATAAATATTTGTCTTACATGTGAGTGTACACATTATCATTATTTTTTCTAAAAAGTTTTAAAATATATTTTTGGTTCCCCTGCAAAACTTTGCTTTGGTTGATGAAAGTTTTTCAGATATGAATATGCTTACAATTTCCTAACTGACGCAAATGTGAATTGCATCTTAATGTATTTTTTATTAATTTAAATGAAAAAAAGAAGAAAATAAAAAATGTGCGTCTTTTTATTGACTCAAAACTAAATGCACATATTCAAAAATGAACACAAGTGACTAAATTATGCACAGATGGCAAAATGAATTGGCTTATCAACTTTTAAACAGGTTTGATAACGATTTTCCTTGTTATAGCTCATAATTACTTCCCTTCCTCTTGGAAGCTATCTCCTATGAGCATCAATGTGTTTAGAAATGTCCTTCTTGCTGCTCAAGTCGTGTGCCTGAACAGAAAAAGTGTATAGCTTGCAGCAAACATGGCTGCATTGTAAATGAAGAGAGCGTTTTTATGGTGGTTTATAGTGGTGAGATTTATCGCCCATGCCTCTGGATCTTTGATGTGTCGGTGCCCTGCACATACTAAAGAGTACAGCAGTCTGATGCAGAGAGCCAGGGAGACGTCCAGCAGCAACTGTTGAGCCTTTTCCAGCCCGTACCATTTGATAAAAGCATTCGATATTCACCTCTCATGTTTCATGAGGAGTTGTGTTGAAGTAGAAGCATGAGTTAAGACTTACTAGGGAGACATGGATTTTTTTTTATTACCTTTTTTTATGAAGATTTGTTCACAAAGCTCTAGTTTCCCCCAAAGAAATGTTGGTCAATTTAGTAGTTGTTTGTAATTCACATACAAGTCACTCATATCAAGGTTCGCATTAGCATGTCACTGTAATTTGCGTCATCTACTTTTATCTGCATTTTTCTCAAAGCAAGAATGACTTCCTGTTTCTGAGAGTGCTGTTTATTTTTCCATTTTGAAAAATAAACAAAATTACTTTTTTTCCCCCCCTCTCTATCTGGCTAAGATTGAAATAACTCCCAACCTTACCATGACCTCAGGGGGAAAAAATCACCACTTTGCACCATAATTATATCTGGCCCAACAGCCAGTTAAGTTTCTGATTTTGGAGCTTGAAGGCAGGCAGTGGTTTGGGTTACTCCACCCTTGGATGGTTCTTCCAGGACATGGTTAAAACAAAGTAGTGCTTCTCCCCCTGTGATGAAGGGCCCTTGGGTGTGTCACTAATCAGTATGTCAGTAGGGCTGTATTATTATGCCCTTTTCCATCTCTCCATGTCTGTGAATTACCCTGATTTTATGCTGGTCTTGTAGAGCACCATCAATTTCAGCATGATATGTTATTTCAGGAGCTGCAGGAAAAGTAATAATATCCAGCAGCTTGCTAAAGTCATTGAAGGACATAAGAAGTCACTCATCAGCATTTCAGTTTCTTTGTAATGATTTGATCATCTTTGGTATGACTGGTTTTGTTTATGCCACAATGGAGTTGTGAATTTTGCCCTTGTTGTGACATGTTTCTGTCGGCTGTGCACAAAAATCAACAATCTCTTTCTGAAACAATGATTCACTGTTTCCTGTGACTATGATTCCTGTAAATATGTATGATTCATTGAACAGGTGGTACAGTAGCTTTAATGGTTAAGCATTTGAGAGGTTTCTGGGATTCTAGCAGATCAGTGGTTTGATTGTACCAACGTAAATGAGATAAAAGTATTGCCTTTTTCTTGTGAATATGACTTAACAATAGTGCAATTTACATCATATTGCTCCATGATTACTTATAGCACTGTTAGATAGCAAGAAAAAAAAAAAAATAGCAGTTTGTTGTATTTGTTATTTATTACTATTATTTCAAATCAAATCAAATCACTTTTATTGTCACATCACCACAGCACAAGTGCCTTGGTGAGTGAAATTCTTACGAGCGTGCTCCAGACAGTGCAAAAAAAAACAACAATTTACATATGGACAGTACATATTTACAGACTGTACAGAAGACAATGTGCAAAATACACATACATATACTCAGTACACACTGTGTACTATAAAGACATGCTTAGTTATCAACTACACATTATACACCGTATGTGCACATCTACATTATGTACACTATCTATACATTATGTAGTCTATACATAGTAATAATGTGAAGGTGCAACAGATTATAAATTAACAGCAGATTGGTTGAGCAGCAGATAATCTGTTGCACCTTTGCACAACTATGCATATGCAGTGTCGTGGATGTGCTTTTGTATGGTGTCCAGTGATAGCAGATGTGTTAGTGCAGTGTGTGCGTGTAGTCCGGTAGAACTGTGTTAAAGTGCAGTGCATGGCATGTTGTGTGAGAGGGAGTGTGATGTAGGTGAGTTATTTCTGACTGTTCATTAGCCTGATAGCCTGAGGGAAAAAGCTGTCCCTCAGTTGGCTAGTGCGGGATCGGATGCTGCGGAGACGTCTCCCTGAGGGCAACAGAGAGAGCAGTCTGTGGGACGGGTGGCTGGAGTCTTTGATAATCCTCCGGGCTTTCCTTGTACACCGCCTGGTGTAGATATCCTGGAGGGAGGGAAGCTCACCTCCAACAATGTGGCGGGCAGTTCGCACGACCCTTTGCAGAGCCCTGCGGTTGCCAGCGGTGCTGTTTCCAAACCAGGCGGTGATGCAGCCGGCCAGGATGCTCTCCACAGTGCAGGTGTAGAAGGATCTGAGGATTCTGGGGCTCATTCCAAACTTCCTCAGCCGTCTCAAGAAGAAGAGACGCTGATGTGCCGCCTTCAGCACTGCATCTGTGTGAGCAGACCATGTGAGATCCTCGGTGATGTGAACGCCGAGGAACTTAAAGCTGCTCACCTGCTCCACAGGTGTCTTGTCGATGGTGATGTGTGTGTGTGTTCTCTGCTCTGTCTCCTGTAATCCACCACCAGCTCCTTGGTCTTGTCGATGTTGAGTGAGAGGTGGTTCTCCTGACACCATTTAGTCAGGGTACTCACCTCCTCTCTGTAGGCCGTCTCATCGTTGCCGGTGATCAGGCCTATCACCGTTGTGTCACCAGCAAATTTGACAATGACATTGGAGCTGTGTGTAGCTGTACAGTCATATGTGTACAGGGAGTACAGGAGTGGGCTGAGGACGCAGCCCTGTGGTGCACCAGTGTTGAGGATCAGGGGAGATGAAGTGTTGTTGCCCATTCTGACCACCTGACTTCTGCCTGTCAGGAAGTCCAGGATCCAGCTGCACAGGGATCTGTTCAGTCCTAGAGTCTGGAGCTTCGCAACCAGTGTGGCAGGCACTATGGTGTTAAATGCCGAACTATAATCCACGAACTGCATCCTCACATAGGTGTTCTTATTTTCCAGGTGGGAGAGAGCAGTGTGCAGTGTGAAGGCAATAGCATCGTCTGTGGAACGGTTACTGTGGTATGCAAATTGTAGTGGGTCCAGTGAAGCAGGCAGCACAGAGCAGATGTGTTCTCTGAGGAGCTTCTCAAAACACTTGCTGAAGATGGGGGTCAGATTAATGGGCCTCCAGTCGTTCAAGCATGTGATTTTATTTTTCTTTGGTATGGGCACAATGGTGGATTTTTTGAAGCATGCAGGAACCACAGACAGAGAGAGGGACAGATTGAAAATATCTGTAAAAACCCCGGATAGCTGGAAAGCGCATGCTTTGAGCACACGGCCTGGTATACCATCTGGGCCCACAGCTTTACGGATGTTCACCCGTTTGAAGGATCGGGTTACATCCGCGACAGAAAGGGAGAGTGGACTGACCTCTTCTGCAGCAGCCTTGTGAGCGCTCTCTGAGGCGGCAATGTTCACAGTAGCTGGTTTATGATCGAACATCGTTGTTAATCCACGGTTTTTGGTTGGGGTAGATACGAATTGTTTTGGTCGGAACTACATCTATACACTTCCTGATGAAACATGTTACGGAATCTGAATATGCCTCTATGTCGTCATCAGACGCTGCCCGGAACATGTCCCAGTCCACATGATCAAAACAGTCCTGTAGTATAGCGTCCGATTGGTCCGACTAGCATTGTATTGTCCTGAGGGCGGGTGCTTCACGTTTCAGTTTCTGCCTATAAGCAGGCAGAACGGAAGAGTGATCCGATTTGCCGAAAGGTGGGCGGGGGAGGGATTTGTATGCATCCCGGAAAGGAGTGTAACAATGGTCGAGTATACGATCTCCACGCGTGTTGATGGTGACGTGTTGAAAGTATTTTGGAGCTATTGTTCTGAAGTTGGCTTTATTAAAGTCCCCCGTGATAATAAAAGCTGCATCTGGGTGTGTGGTTTTCTGCTCACTTATATTCCTGTACAGATCCCTGAGTGCCTGGTCTGTGTTGGCTTGGGGGGGGATATAAACAGCCGTGATTATGATTGCTGTAAATTCCCTCGGTAGCCAGAATGGTCGACACAGAAGCGTATGAAATTCCAGATCAGGGGAGCAGAAGGATTTAATAGAGTGTATGTTCCTTTCATTACACCATGAGTTGTTGATATAGAAACAAACACCTCCCTGTGAGCTCCCTTTGCTCTATCCGAGCGGTGCACGGAGAAGCCTGTGAGCTCGATGGCTGAGTCTGGAACCATAGCAGACATCCAGGTTTCTGTGAGGCAAATAACGCAGCAGTCCCTTGTTTCTCGTTGGTATGAGATGCACGCCCGCTATTCACAGAGTTTGTTATCCAGTGACTGAACGTTGGCCAGTAAAATGGTTGGAAGAGGATGTCGGAAAGCACGGCGTCTCAGTCTGACGAGAACGCCACCTCTTTTTCGGCGTCGGCGGCGTTTCCTCGATTGCGCGACCCAGACAAAGAGCTCTGATGCGGTGTCTGTGAACAATCCACCGGCATTCAAAAACTCAAAGTCCGGTTTGCGTTGCGCGACGGAGGAACCAATGTTCAAAAGCGTGTCTCTATCGTAGACAGTTATACTAACAACATCTAACACGTAAAAAAACAAATAAAACATACGAAAAACTGCAAAGTTTTCCCGGAGCACGCAACACGGCTGCCATCCTCGGCGCCATCTTGATCTATTTATTTTATAATATAACATTTTGTTGAATATGTACTTTAATGGCATATTTGGGTAATTAACATTAATGTGGATCATATAGAATAATTAACACAATAAGGATGTATATATTATAGGATGTGTATACTATAGCTTGCCATCCAAAAGTGTCTGCTAAATGAATAAATGTAACACATCTGACTAAATGGAACAATGTCTTGTCTGTTTTGGATTGGTTCCTTTTGTGTTGTAATTCCCAGAATTGGTCTGAGGGGATTTTCAAAATTTTAAATGTTATAGCTTCACTGCCAAAAGCAGTCAGGTGACAGCAGCTAAACCTATGAGTCTCAACAGAAATAATGAGAGCATTTATTTGTGTGCATCTTAGTTCATGGATAACTGAAACAGCTTAATGTGTTGTAATCAGATTGGGAAATTATGCAGATTGTGAAGGCAGAAGTGTTGGGGGTTTTCTAATCCCATTTACATTTTATATAATTGACACATTCCTGGCATTAATTTTACAGGAAATACAATTCTCAGAACTATTAACTGAGTATTCAAAGCACATGTTAGTACAATACATATGTGTTGATGGTCTACCTAACCAAATTATTCTTCCCAAAGATGTGCAGTAGGGGTAGGGCTGGGCGATATGGCTGAAAACTGTATCACGATATCAGTGTTTCATATCGGTCGATATCGATAATTATTGATATTTTTTATGACCCATTTAAAATAAGGACCAGGAGAAAAATATATTACATTTAAACATTTTTATTTTAAACTTAACCTTCCTCTGATCATAATCCCTCAGTTATTAAGACAGAAATGTCAACAACCACGGAAAACTCAAATAATTAAAATGTAAACATAAGCCTAAAGTCACAATGAACATTTAACAATTATCTCTTAACATTTGTTGTTGGTTGAATACGGCTGTGCTCCAAAGGGTGAGCGGCTAAGGTGGTACATCAAGTTCGTGGTATTTCCAGTCGTAAGGCGGGACGACGGTCTTGCATAATTTGCAGATTTACACTGGTCTGACTACGGTCAGACTTATAATATCAAAAAACTGCCATACTGGCCAGCTGACTTTTCCTCTTTATTTACAATTTCCTCGCACGCGGCACTCATTTTCTGCTTATAAAAAGGAATCCAGCAGACCAGCACGAGACAACGATATGGCGCAACCAAACTGATACTGTTACATGATTGGCTGTTAGCGTGTCACTCCCTACGTTGCTAGGTTACCAGAGAGCGAGTGCCTTTGTTAATGCAACCAAACTTGCTTGAACCTCTGTTTTCTTCCGACGAAGAATACAAAATATCGAACGTTTTATCGAACACATTTTTTATTGATATCGATCACGTGTCTATCGCGATACATATCGTTATCGTTTTATCGCCCAGCCCTAAGTAGGGGTTTAAGCTAAAAAAAAAAAGTCACATGTTTTTAGTGGAGATAAGCTGAGAAAATACACTTCAAGATAGAAATTGAGAAGAAAAAAAAATTATACCAGAAACACTGGTTAAAGAAAGACGCCTTTAATTTCTTTGAACTGCTCCAGTGCTGTTTCGAGTCAGCCTTGGAAGTAAGGATGTACAAAGGTATCCAACAAAATGTTTTTGGCCTGGAATATCATGCAGTGTTTTTATTTATTGTATTTATTTTTTCATAACTGTTAATGATCTCTACAGCACAAGTTGTTGGTGTGCACTTTGAAGCTGTTTGCAGTTTGTCTGTGCTGACTTGGTTTAACCCACATTTGTTGTTGCGGTGGTTAGTGTTGCCTCATAAACGCTTCACTCGGTTCGTCTTTTCTCCTCTTGCTCCAGAGCTCGCTGAGAACTGGACTGACACGAGAGAGACTCTTCTGGAGGGAATGACCTTTAACATTCGGCATCTGGGCATGACTCTGGTGGACCAACCCAAAGGCGAGGAGCTCTCAGCCACTGCTGTCAAGAGGATTGTTGCCACTGTGAGTTCTGTCATTTGACATGTAGCTTAAATTAGGGCTGGGCAATAAAACAATAACAATAATTATTGCATTATAATTGTCCTTCATAAAATGGTAACACGAGTTCGATAAATGTTCAAAATAAAGTTTCTGTACCAAAAGTGGAACGAAACGGCACGACTCATTTGAACCACGCCATACAGACCATTTATCCGCTTGGCTCAAAATTCAAACAGCAGCGCATCGTGAGCTCACTAGAGCAGATGTTTTCTGCAGATTATTCCCTGATAAATCTCGGTCACGCAAGCACTAAACAGCACTGAGATCCAGTGTTAAGCGCATGAATTCAGCGAAGAACACAATTGACTGATGTAATGAATAATTTAAACTACAGGAGCATCTCAATAAATAAGAATGTCGTGGAAAAGTTTATTTATTTCAGTAATTCAACTCAAATTGTGAAGCTTGTGTATTAAATAAATTCAATGCACACAGACTGAAGTAGTTTAAGTCTTTGGTTCTTTTAATTGTGATGATTTTGGCTCATATTTAACAAAAAACAACCAATTCACTATCTCAACAAATCAGAATATGGTGACATGCCAATCAACTCAAAACACCTGCAAAGGTTTCCTGAGCCTTCAAAATGGTCTCTCAGTTTGGTTCACTAGGCTACACACTCATGGGGAAATCTGACAGTTGTCCAGAAGACAATCATTGACACTCTTCACAAGGAGGCTAAGCCACAAACATTAATTGCCAAAGAAGCTGGCTGTTCACAGAGTGCTGTATCCAAGCATGTTAACAGAAAGTTGAGTGGAAGGAAAAAGTGTGGAAGAAAAAGATGCACAACCAACCGAGAGAACCGCAGCCTTATGAGGATTGTCAAGCAAAATTGATTCAAGAATTCTCAAGAACTTCACAAGGAATGGACTGAGGCTGGGGTCAAGGCATCAAGAGCCACCACACACTGACGTGTCAAGGAATTTGTCTACAGTTGTCGTCAGAGGCGTCTTACCTGGGCTAAGGAGAAGAACTGGACTGTTGCCCAGTGGTCCAAAGTCCTCTTTTCAGATGAGAGCTAGTTTTGTTTTTCATTTGGAAACCAAGGTCCTAGAGTCTGGGGGAAGGGTGGAGAAGCTCATAGCCCAAGTTGCTTGAAGTCCAGTGTTAAGTTTCCACAGGCTGTGATGATTTGAGGTGCATTGTCATCTGCTGGTGTTGGTCCATTGTGTTTAAAAAAAAAAAAACTCGTCACTGCACCCGTTTACCAAGAAATGTTGGTGCAGTTCATGCTTCCTTCTGCTGACCAGCTTTTTAAATATGCTGATTTCCTTTTCCAGCAGGATTTGGCACCTGCTCACTAGGGGTCGACCGATATGTGTTTTTCAGGGCCGATACCGATTATTACAGATCAAGTAGACCGATAACCGATATACGTGTCTGGTGTAAAAATGAAAATTAATGCCAAAATTAATAATAACAAGAGCTCTGACAAAAAAAACGTTCTTTAAATGCTTTTAAACATGTCTTTAATTCTGAAAACTGTTAATAACAACTACATTAAATAAACAGTAATATTAATAAATTTAATAATAACATAAGTACAGAGATCACCCAGAAGCATTCTGTAAACATTTTGTAAAACTTAAAGTAAACGTATTTAGCATATTGTGTGATTATTCTCAACAAAAGTTGTAATAATTGTTGTAGTTGTCTTACGTATATTGTACTGCACCACAGTAATATATTCGGCTAAACCGAACTTATATTTTGACAGGTTGCCATGAGGACCTTTTAAGTTTCTGTAGCCTATGTATATATGATATGACGATCGTTTTACTCAAATGAAACGATCAAATGCTCATCAAGTGACTCTCCGAGCAGTTCTGGGGATGTTGTTCATGTATTTATGTCCTCATTTAGTGAGACGGCAGATGCTGAAAACACCGCGAGCAGCACGCGCTCGAGTATGTATGTGTGCATTAAATGAAACCGCACGTCTGTCATTCATTAACAGAGATGCAGAACATGCAGGATTCATATTTAAATAGTGTTTTTGCGGCTTAATATTTATAGATACTAGTCCATAGCGCGAGTCGATTTAAGTGTACTGACCTACTTTTGATTAATTCATCCAAACTTCAACACATTCCGTGACATTCCGCGTTATACGGTAAATTCCATTATATGACTGCATTCCGCGTTTCCGCCCGCATTTTCCGCATCGCGGACATCATAGGTTATATTGAGGTGTTTTGCAACTTCAGCAACGTCTGCTGCTGCTTTACCTTTGAGAGACAACTGATGCGTGATCACTGAGGCAGCTCCAGTTAGCATGTGCTTTCGGTGTGAGACTGCCTTCAGTTTTCCGCGTTGATTGGTCGGACTCGTGACTCTCTACATATCAGATGAGCGGTGGGCGGAGATTGCTCTCAGAGATTGAGAGATCGCCTCACTCTCACAGTGTTGAGCTCAGACAGGCTGCATCGAGCCAAATAGTGCATTTAAACATTAAATAGTTTCACCTGTATTATTTATTCACCAATAAATAATGTCACCTGTAAATAATATGTTTGTTTGCATATCGGCCAGGACGATAATCGGTCGACCCCTACTGCTCACACTGCCAAAAGCCCCAAAAAGTTGATTAAATGACCATGGTGTTGGTGTGCTTGACTGGCCAGCAAACTCACCAGACCTGAACCCCATAGAGAATCTATGGAGTATTGTCAAGAGGAAAATGCAAATGAGCTGAAGGCCACTGTCAAAGAAACCTGGGCTTCCATACCACCTCAGCAGTGCCACAAACTGATCACCTCCATGCCACGCCGAATTGAGACAGTAATTAAAGCAAAAGGAGCCCCTACCAAGTATTGAGTACATGTACAGTAAATTAACATACTTTCCAGAAGGCCAACAATTCACTAAAAATGTTTTTTTTAATTGGTCTTAGGAAGTATTCTAATTTGTTGAGATTGAATTGGTGGGTTTTTGTTAAATGTGATCCAAAATCATCACAATTAAAAGAACCAAAGACTTAAACTTCTTCAGTCTGTGTGCATTTAATTTATTTAATACACGAGTTTCACAATTTGAGTTGAATTACTGAAATTAACTTTTCCACGACATTCCAATTTATTGAGATGCACCTGTAGTTTTAGTTAGTGTGCACAACGATACAGTCAGAAAGCTTTTCAATCTAGAAATCACCATCATTTACCATGGATTTACTCTAGTAACACTAACTGCACCGTGGTATTGGATCAAAAATGAGGGATATTCATATTGAATTGTATTATCAAAGTATTAAGGGAATAATGTAATATAATTAGTATTTTTTTGTTATTTAAGCTATAGTGTTTGCGCATTTTTATTTAATGTATTTGCACTACTGTTTTTCATACAAATACCTAGAAACCATGTATTTAAATGTTTTACCGTGATTAGGTGATATGTTTGGTATTAAGTGTGGTTATCATGGTATAAATGTATGCTGCTATGGAAGACAAGGGGTACATTTTTATAAAACTCAAACAGTACAATGAAATTTCACAATATAAAAACTAGGGGTGTCGAAATTAATCGTTTTTACAGTGCATCGCGATGCAGACAAGGACGATTTGGTATCGGTTCAGTAATAGACCATAACCGATTATATTGTACTGAAGCATTTCTGATGTCATTTGTTGCATACATGCTTTGTTGCAGTTTGTCAAACATACAATGGCGGAGGGTAGTACTGGGATGTATACTGGTTCATACCAAATACTGGTGTTTATTTTTATTATGATATGAATTTTGAAATAAATATAAATTTGATATGAAATAAAATACCGCTATGTTCTCTTTAGTGTAACGTTAGCTGCATGTTGATTTTATCAGACAATCAGGGCTGCATTAATGCACGGGTTTCAAGGGGCTGAAGCCCAGGGGCCTACACTAGAAAGGGGGCCCACTGGCTGCAAGGAGATTATATTTTTTGAATAATTATTTGTATGGGAGTTTGCAGAAGTGACAACAGCATTCTGTAAACAAACACGCACACTCAATTTCAGTGACGCCCTGGCTGTAGTTGCCTATATAGTGAATGGTAAAAAAAATAACAACAACGCAGCTAACAAATCACCAAACAGTCCACATTTATGCCAACATGCCGTGTTGTTTCGTTCTACTGATGATGAATAATGAATATTTCGTGTGATTTATGGTGTTTAAATCATACCTGTAAACTCACATTTCAGCCAGGAAAGATTTGATGGCGTTTTATTTTCATTTTACCTCCGTATAAAGCATGTAATAACGTAGTGTTATGTAATGGCTATATTTTGCTGTTCCTAAGCGCTACCTTGTGGCAAAGAATGAATTTGCATATTAACTTATATTCACATTTTACGCAGAACAGTGAGTGCATTTACCTGCACCCTCTTAATGCGATTATAATGAGATTTAGACAATATTGTGATTTAATCTTTACCTCATGTAAACACAATACTTCGATTTAAATAATGCGATTAAGCTCATAATCGTAGCAAGCATAATCGTATTAACATAGCATACGCCGATTTTAATCTAAATATACATGCATGTAAGCAACTTGATCGCAGTATTGCCGCTCTGACCAAAGTGCGCATGCGCCCGTGATGTACCTGAATGACAGGATGCGCACCTGTAGTAATACACAGATTAGAAATGTTGGAGGCGAAGAAAGCATCGCATCTCTGGGGAAAACGCAACTCGCTGCCACCAGTCTCCGTTCCTTACCCTCATCCAGAAATGGCGAGAACGCGACAGCAGCGTATAGCAGGGCTCTAGAGTGCGACGTGCGCCCTAATTTCTCTCGGGTGTGACTAACAAAAATCCCAGGGCGCACTGGTGCGTCCAGCCATTCGAGAAAAGAAAAAAAAAGTATCCGCGACTCAGAAACTCTGTGGTTCAACAAAAGACACCCCCGTTAGGCTTATATCGTGGTCTAAACCAATCAGAGATAGTGAAGGGCGGACCCCCCCTCTGATTGGCCGTGGTCCAGATATTCCTGTATGTGTGTGTGCGCGTTGACAAATGCGTCACGTGTGCTGCTGCAGTCAGACAGAGAGAAAGAGGTGAGTAGTAGAGATGCATGCAGTGTTGCCAACTTAGCGACATTTAGTGCCTTTGTAGACCCCCATAGCAACTTTTTGTTTTCCAAAAAAAGCAACTAGTGACAAATCGAGTCTCTCAGAGTGTCTCTGTGATCGCCGCAACGGCGCGAGATCAGCGCGCTTTCTCTGCATCTGCTCTGTTCAGCGAGCGTCTGAGAGGAGCCCGTTCAGTTAAAACAGATATTATTGCTTCTCTAAATGTACATGCATATATAGAAGAAATCACAGCACTGGAATTGTCTTGTCTTATATTGTGTCTTATTTGATTTCATCAGACAACGGCTCAATACAATTATAAATTAGTATTTTGTGCAGACTAGCTTCTTGGAAGGAGAGCTGGTTATGAATTCTTAAAGGGACGTGTTTCAGTCATTATTTCATATTTATCCTGTTGACTGACAACATAAACAGTCAAATATATAAAGTAAAACAGTTTTATTGAGAATTTGGCTGCATTAAAATACAGTATGAGTACAGAGAGACGATTGAACAGAACAGTTATTTTTTTCTTTACTTTTAGTCATTTAGCAGACGCTTTTATCCAAAGCGGCTTACAAATAAGTAACTAAAATTAAAAGTTAAAACTATACATAATATATACACACATTTAAGAAGATAAAGACATGAAATAAACATGACAAATGCATACAACATTTCAAAACTAAACATTTAAATGAAAATAAAGCCAAAAAAATTATAAATATTAAATCAAGAAAAGGTATGAGTATAAAAATGCTTCTAACATAACACTAAAGGCCTAAGTATACTTATTTTTTGCATAGTAAGAATTGGTTATAAAAACTGTAAATACTTTTTTTTTTCATTATGTTTAGTACAATTATTTGGTAGTCTGTGGTGGGATGGGGGCGCAGGATTGTTTTATGGGTTTTAAGGGGGGGGTTGAGAAGCACTGCACTTCGTTCAGAGCATCCCTTCGTTCAGACACAGTGGAAGATCTGATCAGAATCAGTGTAGAGGGGGCAAGTCTGGAAGATGTTGATGCTAGAGAGTGTGGTCAGCTGGTTTAGCCAAGGCCAAAGATCAAGAAGGCCAAACTACAGGAGTTGGCCATCCGAGGGGCATGTGACTGCAATGGAGGATAGTCCATAATACATTGAGCCATGAGATGTTCAGTTTGACGCCCTTAAAACACTTAATTTAGATTTTATTTATCTTGAGATGTTTTAAGTTTAAATCAGTGCTCAGTGAAGCACTTTAAGCACCAACACTTTTTCAGTAAGTTACCTTTCTTGTAGAATTGTGCTTCAAATAAAGAACTTTGTTGACCAGATTGTTAGTTAGTCGTTTACTAGTCAATATTGCCTATATAAAAATGTGGGTGCACCTAACTTTTGTGCCGGTGCACCTAAGAAAAAAAGTTAGGCGCACCAGTGCACCCAGTGCAAAAAGTTAGTCTAGAGCCCTGTATAGGTATCCATAATCCGTTTGTACAATTCAACAGTAAGTGCCCTGAGAAGTGGACATCACATCACAGGATATTTATGCCATGATTCCAGTTCGAAGTGAACGTATATGTTCCATCCAAAGGGCATTGAAGTGAGCGAGACATTAATTTAATTGTATTTATTTACAGAGGTATATTATGTCACACACTTCGCTTCTCTAGTAAGTTTCTTCTGTGTGTTAAGATGTAGCGCAAATCCGTGAATGAATGTTCAGAAGTGAAGTAAACTTCAACAGATTTCCCCTGCTCAGGGAGTAGGGAGCAATGGACACTGTGTAGGGACCATGTAATAACTTGAGGAGGCATGAGATCTGTTCAAGATTGCATTTGTCTACAACAGACCATGTCAAACGGAACACAGTTAATGCACGGAGCTCACTTTTAATGAGCTTGTGTGTTAACAAAGAGAGACATGCAAAATATGCAGAGCGGGGGTACGTGAGGACTGGGATTGAGAACCGCTGCTTTAGTGGCTCCGTAGATCACATTATTTGTTTTCCGTGCCTTTCTGCATACGGATTCAAGCTTTGGGAACACCCCTAACCCCGCCCCCGGATGTCATTGTCAATCACGATGTTTCACTGTAGACATCGTCCGATGCCAATTTGGTAGACATCGCCCAACCCTATCGTGAATATACCATGGTAATAATAATTTTTTTTTGCCGGATTGCCTAACCCTACCTCTGATATGAAGCCATAAGAAAATACAAAGATAATATTAGCGAGACCCCTAAAACCACCCTATTATTAACATATTAATGCAATAAATCACTCAGAGCACCTTCGAAAACCCATAACCCTTAAAGTAAACACAGAATATCCTAGAGTAAAGAACCAAGTTCTGCATGGACAAGCACTACTATGAAAATCAATAGACAACGTACAAGCAACAATATTAAAATATTTCATTAATTTGTTTTTGTTCTTTTGTTTTGTTTATTTGCTAGGCCAAAGCCAGTAGGAAGAAACTGCCTAAAGTGGCCCTGAAAGTGTCTCCTCAGGGAATCGTCCTGCATGACAGTGTGTCCAACCAGCTGATCGAGAACATTTCCATTTACAGGTGAACTCCACACACCTCCGGCATGACTTCTTTTACTTTCACCTGCCTGTTAAACATTCACACGCTGTGCTACTCAAACATATTAGACTATGAAAGTAATGGTCTCTGTAGGCTTCCTCTTCTGAGAAGTGAGTCTGTCTGACCTACAGAGGAGAGGATTTATCCTTACATTCAGTGTTTTACCATACGCGCATGCGCGCGCACACACACACACACACACACTCACCTCTGAGTTTCTCACTAGGGACATGTGAAATACAGCATGCTGCAGGAGACCAGCAGTAGTTCCCATAAATCTAATCTTCACAGTTGGATGTGCTTCAGCTGAGCTTACTATCTATACACACACACTCACATCCTATATTGGTTTAAAGAAAAACAGCAGCCAATGTGTTCAATGTGTAAAAATAGTCATTGAAGATCCAGAACAGACAGCTGTGTCTGCTCCATATCTCTGAAAAACATCATTTTAATTTACTCAAAACTGACTGCAAGTCCTTAACTCTGGTCTATTTTGTGACCCTTTCCCCCAGGATATCATACTGCACAGCTGACAAGATGCATGATAAAGTGTTTGCTTTCATCGCCCAGAACCAGCAGAATGAGACGCTGGAGTGCCACGCATTCCTCTGTGCCAAACGGAAAGTGGTGAGTGTTTGATGCTTTACTTATGAAAGCTGTGAATCTTCAGTCACCACAAAGACTTCTGACTTGAACAAAAGCAGTCAAACAAAGCATGAAGAAGGGGGACAGTTTTTTTCCCAGAATAGCTGAATAGCTCACTTTGTGTCCATTGAAGGACAGGCTGTTCTTCAAAGCATTCACTTCTCCATCCCAAAACATGCCTGTTTACGGCTAGATGCTGAGGGTTAGATACAAAAGCTTTCCTAGTGAGCCACCTACCTAGGCTATATTTGAAGGCACCATATGTGTACTACTGAAACAAAGGCTGATCAGGAAGCAGTGAATTCAGAGATTTATTGTTTTGACCAAGTGTAAGGCGTTGCAAGTTATCTTCAGAGAATGTACTTCCAGAATGCGCTTGGTGAAACAAGTCTGTGACTATAAACAATTTGAGAATTTATGTTTTATAAATCGGTTTTGTTCAATACTAGAATTTTGGTACAAAAACCAGGTCAGTGTAATTATTGACTGTTTATAAATGTAATAGTTTACGAAGTATTTGTGTATGCAATGTATTTTTGCTTTTTGAAATGCTGTGTAGCTAGCGTAGCAACATGCTAACATAAACTATTCAAACCAGTTGTGAGGATGTTTGCTTTTGCGGTTATTTCAGATGTGATTTTTATAGACGTAAGGCAGCTCTCTAGGTTTCACATATAATTTATAATGTAATATAAAATATATTACCTTTTTTAATTTACAGACATAGCTCCAATAGTTACAATAATGTGTTTTATGCTCACTAGGTTTTAGAACAGAACTTTTGTTTTAAAGATGATATATTCTATAATCTATCAATATAATTCAAAATATAATAAATGGCAATATATAAAAAAATTATTTCATATTTTTTTATATAATTTATAATATAAATAAAATCTCTTAACCATTTATTTATGTCTGTCTGTCTCCAATAGTTACCATAAAGTGTTTTGTGTTATATATAATTATTATTTATATTATTATTATTATTACAGCTTTTTGTGAAATTCAGACTACTTCTGTGCATTTTGGTTTGATTTGTTTAGCTATGGTGTTCTAAAAAGTTTGCAATTCACTGACGACTGCTGTTGAAACACCCTAAAAAGATGCTTTTATGTTGTATTTGTATGTTGTTCTTGAGTGTATAATGTGCAGACACTACAATCACCCTCCTTCCTGTCTGACTGACTTGTTCTTGTCCTGTTGTGTTCTTTCAGGCCCAGGCAGTTACACTCACAGTGGCGCAGGCCTTCAGAGTGGCCTTCGAGTTCTGGGAGGTTGCCAAAGAAGGTACAGAGTGTCATATCTCTCCACATAACAATGTGGAGGTCGTATATAACTGTAGAGGATCATTCATACTCCACAAGTGGAAAATTATTTGTCACTTTATTTTGAAGAATATGCTCTCCTTATGGGGTCTTTGAGGGCATTGAGGCTGTCATGATTGATTAGGGCTGTTGGGCCTTTGTTCTTTTTGCCTTTTCATTTATACAACCCCAAATCAGAAAAAGTTGGGACAGTATGGAAAACGCAAATAAAAAAAGAAAGTAGTGATTTCTAAACTTACTTTGACTTGTATTTCATTGCAGACAATATGAACACAAAATATTTCATGTTTTATCTGGTCAACTTCATGTCATTTGTAAATATACATCCTTTCCTGTCATTCAGACCTGCAACACATTCCAAAAAAAGTTGGGACAGGAGCAATTTAGGGCTAGTTATGAGGTAAATTGGTTAAATAATGATGTGATTTGAAACAGATGATGTCAACAGGTGATTGTAATTATGATTTGGTACAAAAGCACCATCCAAGAAAGGTCTAGTCCTTTAGGAGCAAAGATGGGCCGAGGATCGCCAGTTTGCCAACAAATACGTGAGAAAATTATTGAAATGTTTAAAAACAATGTTCCTCAAAGAAAGATAGGAAGAGATTTGGATATTTCACCTTCAACAGTGCATAACATAATTCAAAGATTCAAGGAATCTGGAGGAATTTCAGTGCGTAAAGGACAAGGGCGTAAGCCTAAGCTGAACAACCGTGATCTCCGATCCCTCAGGCGGCACTGCATCAAGAATCGTCATTCATCTATAAGCGATATCACCACATGGGCTCAGGACTACTTTGGCAAACCTTTGTCAAGTACCACAATATGTAGTTACATCCACAAATGCCAGTTAAAACTGTACTGTGCCAAAAGGAAGCCCTATGTTAACAGTGTCCAGAAGTGCCGTTGACTTCTCTGGGCTCGGAGGCATCTGGGATGGACCATCACACAGTGGAAACGTGTACTGTGGTCAGATGAATCAGTATTTCAGGTATTTTTTGGAAGGAATGGATGCCGTGTGCTCCGGACCAATGAAGAAAAGGATCATCCAGACTGTTACCAGCAACAAGTTAAAAAGCTAGGGTCTGTCATGGTATGGGGTTGTATCAGTGCCCTTGGCAAAGGTAACTTGCGCTTCTGTGATGGCACCATTAATGCTGAAAAGTACATAGAGATTTTGGAGCACAATATGCTGCCTTCAAGAAGACATCTTTTCCAGGGACGTCCATGCATATTTCAACAAGACAATGCAAAACCACATTCTGCACACATTACAAAGTCCTGGCTGCGGAGGAAGAGGGTACGGGTACATGACTGGCCTGCCTGCAGTCCCGACCTGTCTCCAATAGAGAATGTGTGGCGCATTTTGAAGCGCAAAATGCGACAACGAAGACCCCGTACTGTTGCCCACCTTAAGACTTGTTTGCAGGAAGAATGTGACAAAATTACACCTGAAAAACTTCCTTCCTTGGTGTCTTCAGTCCCTAAATGTCTTTTAAGTGTTGTGAAAAGGAATGGCAACATTACAAAGTGGTAAATGCTTTACTGTCCCAACTTTTTTTGGAATGTGTTGCAGGTCTGAATGACAGGAAAGGATGTATATTTACAAATGACATGAAGTTGACCAGACAAAACATGAAATATTTTGTGTTCATATTGTCTGCAATGAAATACAAGTCAAAGTAAGTTTAGAAATCACTACTTTCTTTTTTTATTTGCGTTTTCCATACTGTCCCAACTTTTTCTGATTTGGGGTTGCAGAAAATATGGACACCCAAAATGATTTTATATTTCGATTTGGTGAACAGAAGCCAGTTAATGCATCACAAATTAATTCCTTGTATACTTTATCTTTACAAACACATTTTCAAAAATTATGTGACCAGAATAGAACATAATATTAATACTTAAAGGAATGAAAAATTTACTAAATTAAAGGTTGCTCACCAAGTGAATGGGTGCCATCAGAATGAGTCCAAACAGCTGATTAAAGCATCACAGCAATCCACAAGTAACCCGTGCCGGTCCAGTCCATCAATTAACATCTTAGTAAAGTGAAATTATTATTGCAATGTTTTTAACTTTAAACTGTTGCTTCTGGCTAAAATATAAGTTCTCATCTGAATCAGTCGAGAAATATGCACAGATCAAGTGAAAAAAATTTGGACTCGAATTTTGGCCAGCGAAATTGTTTAAAGTTAAAATCCCTGAATTATGGATTTCTTACAAACACACAGCTTTTCACATTACAAAACATGAATTGATTGACTGGAGTTGTGTGGATTACTTGTAGATTATCGTGATGTTTTCACTTTGGGATTAACTTTTTGTTTAGTGTTCAGTATATACGTATATATTTATGTTTTATTTTATGGTACAGCATGAATTTAATTCATGTGTTGCTCTACTTTCAGAGAGAGAGAATTGTGTGAAATGGGATTCAGCTGGAGAGACATCCAACAGTTCACAGTCGGAGGGATCGGTCAGCCTTAACAGCCTTAAAGTCGGAGGTACAAACTCCTTTAACTCATGGTGCCTTCTATTCTTGTGTGTGAGATCTATCGCTTTAGCATGTTGATATTAATGGGCTGTGTATCTATTCTAGCAGTAGCTACAGAGAACTTGTTGGACATTGATGAATACTCATCTGCTGTGGAAAATGTAGACAATCCTACCGAACCCAACAACAACAGCACCGCCCTATGGGTAAGATTTTGTCCTTGTATGCCAGCTTTTCTCTTAAATGAGACTCTCAGGGAGGATTCGACATGAGTGACTGCTGACCAATAACTTTGCTCGTCTTGTTACAATTCAACTACCATTTTGCTCCTCTTTTCAGGAGATGGATGATTGTCTGGAAGAGGCTTTTTCAAGGTATGAGGCACCCAAAGCTGTTCTTATCTCTTCTCACAAGCTTCTGTCTTGTCTAAATCTCCTTTCTATCTCTCTTCAATGAGGGGCAGGAAGGGCAAATTCTTGAGAAGTGAGCTGCATGTAAAAAACATGCTGATAACCTCTCGCAAATCAAGACTATCTCCGACTACATTCTTTCTCTGTTTTTTCTTAAAGATTGTTGAAACCATTTGAAATATTTATTTTAGTTTTTTCCGCATACTTGGACTTAGATTAATCTTCCGGAGCAATTGAGCAAAGGCGCTTTTCCCATACCAAGGTCTCATGAGACAGAATTTCTGATTTTATTTGTGTATTCTCCACTGAATCAAGCTAGAGCTTTACTTAACGGTAGTTTGGCAGGGTATAATTCACCCTGCAAATGTATAGTTGGTCTTCAATTATTTATTTTTGATGGTCTGAAGATGACAAACCTGACCTGAATATTTGTGTTTTGAGAACAAATCCTTTTGATTTGATTTTATTAAATCCACCAAACAAGCTGAACATGGAATGCGTGGAAATGTTTCCTAAACAAATCTTTCCTGTCAACTGCTGTTTTTGTCTGCTTTTTGTCAGTCTTATAATGGTTGCAATGAATAATTAATACTGTAAATAAGAAAACAAAATGTGTATTATAATAATAACTATTATTATTATAATATATTAAAACTGGGCCAAATAAATCTAAACTTTGTATTTACTAGATACAGTTTGTTACTTATTTGGACATTTATTACTTGATATATCTTTATATAAGTCTTGCATCAGAGGAACCATGTGTTGACTGAAGGATATTTATCAGATTAATTGAAGATGGGTGCAGCCTTATTGAGCAGCAACATCTTCATCTTGGCTGAAGCAGCTAATACTGCATTTAACCTTTCATGCCTACAGGAAGATTAATATCAAAAACTGGCTGTTTCATCCATTATCACCTGTTTTAAAATAGAACTGTTTCTTAAAGGGGTACAGAGAAGCATCCTGCTGCCCTTGATTGTTGTGCTCTCTCTTTGTTCCTAGCTGCAGTTTGGATAGCTATGAGTACTCTCCAGGTAACAAGTACAGGTCCAGTCCTGTACCGAGCTCAAATTCCACCCGCTCCATTCCCAAATCTGTGTCCGGTTTATATACCGTCTCTCAATCTGTAACATCATTCCCCTCCCCTGTTGTCTTCCAGAACCCTGCCAACTTTCACTGATCAACCCAACCAAATTAGCATCCTGGGCTGGTATGGTCCCAACACAGATCTAATTGTGAATTTAATGGCAGGGTTCTGCAATGATCCATATTTAAATACAATGTGGTTTGTTCACAATATTCCATCGTTCTTAGTGTAGCCAGTTTTTATCTTATTTGTGTTTTCATCCTGTTTTATTTTTATTTTTTCTGAAGATAACACTTGGTTAAAAGTGTAATGCAAATTACATTGATGTACTGCATGTCTTCTAACCTTACAAATAAAACCATACCAGTTGTTAGCATAGTAAATAACAACCAACCAAATGTGTCCTTTCAAGGAATAGTTCACCCAAAAAAATGAACATTTGTTGAAAATGTATTCGCCCTCAGGCCATCCAAGATGTAGAGGAGTTTGTTTCTTCATCAAAACAGATATGTAGCATTACATCACTTGCTGATCAATGGATCCTCTACAGTGAATGGGTGCCGTCAGAATGAGAGTCCAAACAGCTAAATAATAATCCAGTTAATCCACACAACTCCAGTCCAACTATTAACGTCTTGTAAAGTGAACAGCTGTGTGTTTTAAATAAATCCATCAAGATGTTTGTAACTTTATACGAGTTCTATCCATAATATTGCGCTGTCCATAATAGAAAACATATACCTACAATAATTGATAGACTGGAGTTGTGTGGATTACTGTGATGTTTGGACTCTCATTCTGACGGCACCCATTCACTGCAGAGGATCCAAGTGATGTAATGCTAAATTTCTCCTAATCTGTTCTGATTAGGAAACAAACTCATTTTAGAAAGCTTGAAGGTGAGTACATTTTCTGGAAATTTACATTTTTGGGGTGAAATGTTTCTTTAATGAAATCTTTAGATCCATATGGGCAATTCCATCTTTACAAAAATGATGAAATCAGAGGATTTATACTTAATTTATTATTTTCCGTGGTTTGGTTAACATTTTAATGGAATTACCCATATGTTAATAAAGCTTGTGCATCTGCCAAGTTTCATCTTTTTCAGTTGACATTCTTCTGTCTCTTTCCCCGTAGACTCGCTGAGTCTCGTACTAACCCCCAGGTCCTGGACATTGGGGTGACGCCTCAGGACTGGAACTCTGAGACCGATTGGGACAAGACCCATGGAAAAGCACCAAAGGCCAATGAGCACAGATAGGTTTGTGGGAGGAAGTGCTGTTAGTGGAGAGGGCCGTGCACTGGTCCTTCTCGTCCCGATCATCTGGTCTATTACACCAAAGCGATAGCAGATGAGTCTATTTTTGCAACAACAAAAAAAACTATACTATACTATACCTGAGTTTACATGCTTTATTTTTATCAATCAAATTGTATACAAAATAATGTATGTGGATACCAGAGTCAGTATTGTTTCATGTATGTTTATCATGAAATGTAACATTGTGTATATTCAGGAGCACTGTAGAGTAACTATGAGGTCTAACCCTGTAGTTTGCTACTTTGATATTAATTTATCACCACAATGCTCTTCATTAATGATAACATGGATACTAGCATTAAATTGTACAGCTTATCTTTAGCTTCTTATGAGGCCTGTGAAATATATTTCGGTATTTATACGTGTTATTTTTTATTTAATCCAGACTTGTTATAACACCCAAAGGGGCCATTTAATATTTCTCAAAAAAAATCTAATAAAGGTGTTGATATCTAAGAATTCGTCACATTATTATACATTTTTAATTTGTGTCTTGTGTATTTCATTATACAGTATTCCATGATATTATTATTATTATTCCTTGATATTTCATTATCTTTTTATTTTAAAATAAAAAATTATATTGTATTCATCTATCTTTTGAACTATTCTGGAGAATATAACTCTGGCAGATATTATTAAATTAATATTTAGCTTTTAATAACTTAATTATTCATGCATATTTGTCCTTTCTCACATTGCTACAACATCCATTTAATTCAATCAAAAACTTGCAAAAAATTTAATAAAATATTTTTTATCTAAATTTAAAATGTTTGTTAATATGTTATGTTAATGATACAATTTGTTTATATCCTATATCTATATTCTTTGTCCTATAACTGGGCAAATTGTTTTGATTATTTCTGAACCATTTTAGTCACCAGGAGAGGGCAGCATTGCCTTCTAAATTTATCTGGCTCTTCATCTCCATTTTAGATTTTTGTGTGAAAGCGTTTTTGTGCATGAGGTGGATTTCTTTCACGTTTTCTATATTCATCCCAGATGGCACAAAATGGACTTGACGCATGTAGAGCAGCTGCAGCAGTCTATTTGAAATACCACAAGAGAGTTTGTTCTTTAGTTTATTCAAGCACACATTCAGCAGGAGAAATCCCTGCACTCCTCACGTATGACAGTTATTGTGGCCATGGATGGTGATGTATTGGCAAGAGAACCTTATACTTTGCCTGAAAACCTCAGACCTGTAAATCAAATACCAAGCAGTACTTCTTGAGAGCTTGCTGAATATCAATGCAATACAGATTGTATGTGTTTTCCTGTAACCCAAAGACCGGTTTCCTTGAAGGATAGTTCAACCAAAAATGAAAGTTCTGTCATTAATTACTCGCTCTCATGTCATTCCAAACCCGTAAAACCTTTGTTCATCTTCCGAACACAAATTAGGATATTTTGGATGAAATCAGAGAGATTTTTTTTTTACCCAAAGACAGCAACACAACTGACACATTCAAGGCACATGAATGGAGTAAGGACATCGTTAAAACAGTCCATGTGACATCAGTGGTTCAACTGTAATGTATGAAGCTATGAGAATAAGCTTTGGTGTGTAAAGAAAACAAAAATAATGACTTTATTCAACAATTTCTTCTCTTCAGTGTCAGTCTTCGCACATTTGTGGACTATTTTAATGATTTCCTAACTACCTTTCTGGACCTTGAACATGTCAGTTGCGTTTCTGTCTATGGGAGGGTCAGAAAGTTCTCGGATTTCATCAAAAATATCTTGATTTGTGTTCTGAAGATGAACAAAGGTTTTCTGGGATTGGAACGACATGAGGGTGAATAATTCATAACAATTTAAATTTTGGTTGAACTATCCCTTTAAGTACATGTGATTTTGTTTGTCAACATGGACTAACTTGACCTTTGTGTTCCTATAAAAATGGACAAGTTTTTCCTGTACCTTTTGCCTCCGCTTATAGAATGCAACTCAAGCAGTTGACTTGCATGTAGTTGTGTGTACATGTGTGCATGTGGGTTGAAGCGTGTGACGCAAAGTGCTCAAGAGAATCCATGACACACACATACGCACGCACACACTCAAACAAAAACGTGTCTAAAAACGTGTGGGAGGCTGAGAGCTTCAGAAATGCAGCTCTCCTCTTGTTGTTCTTTCCTCACACAATCCAAAACCTCTCGCCTGAGGACTTTCCCTCAAACTTCATTTGCATTTGTTCTGTAATGTACCCCTCTAATTTGTGTGAAATGTTCAAGTCATATTTCCTTTTCTGTCTCTCATCTATATATAGGTAAATTGTGGATGAAATGCCATCGATTTCGCCAAGGTCTCTAGTTCAGAACGGATGAAGCTTAAGCTTTACAGCCAGTAGAAATAGATTAATGCCAGTGTTCCTGTGGCTCAGTGGTTAGAGCATTGCGTTAGCAGCGCATAGGTTGTGGGTTCGACTCCCAGGGAACACACATACTGATAACATATGTATAACCTGAATGTACTGTAAGTCGCTTTGGATAAAAGCGTCTGCTAAATGCATAAATGTAAATGTATTAAACCTAAAGGGCAGAAAGTCCGGAGCGCACAGGCATCTGTATTCACTGGGCCGCTGTCTGTGAATGGCTGATTGGATTTTGCTTACACGTTTTAAACACCAAGGTTGAACAAGATAGATGGGTCTGATCACAGAGAGTCGGTCGAGAATCTGCGGCCCATTACTTTTTACCTTAGAAGCCATCTTCTATAATTCACTGCTCAACTGCTGAGCAATTTTGATAGAACTGCCATCCTTTGTGTACGTTTGACCCAGATGAATAGCTCCGATCTGAAAAGTTCCAGCTGAAGGTCTTTAATTGTATGCCGAATTAATTTGAATTTTGAATTTATTGACATTTGCACAGGTATATTGTAGTACAGTTACATGTACTACAATATTACCATTCATATTTCTTACCATTCAGCTAGTTTTAAGAAGTGCTGTATTATAATGGAGTGCATAGCTGATTTGTTTAAATTACCATAAAACATTTTTAAACAGTCAGTGAAGTGTTATTAGTCAGTGATGGCTTGAATACAGCCTGTCAACTTCTTTTTTTACTGAAGAAACAGTTTGAAGTTCATAATTAAACCATCATGATTTGATGAGACAGGCAGTGTTGTATTGTAACCATAAACACAATGTGGTTTTAAAAATTATTTGAATGCTTAATTTATTAATATCACTGCATTAGATACAAAATATCAAACCAAGTTGCATACACTCTTCATTACGCTCGCTAAAAATGACAGTTATTCGGACCAGTTGATTAAAGTATCTGAAAATTAGAAAGTTATTTTGTCATCTAATGCGGCGATATCCATACATTATAGTAATTACAGTCCATTGTTCTGGAAGAGTGTTCACTTATAGTCCATTTCTGATGAAGTGGCCATGTAAGTGCTGGTTTAAGGCCAGCTGACTGAAGATTTGCTTGCTGTTTTAGTCTTGAGTCTTGTATATCTATTTTTATCTTTGTTAAACTTAAACATTTGGTTTTATGAGATGTATCCCATTCTGTTGCAAATTTGCTGATTTGTCAAATCCCATCTACTGGCTTGTCAATTAGACTGTGTTCTTTAGCTGATTAACATTGATTCGGTTTTACTAAATCTACAAACAAAAAAAACGGTTTGTGGTGGTCTTGAAAGCATGGAAGAGTGCTGCAAAGCTCAAACCAATAATGCTTTGCTTCATATGGCATAGCAAATCATGTTAATAAATGTATGAATGTTGATTAAAGCTGAATAATTCGTTTGCAGCTTGTTGCAAATGTTCTCTCTGTGAAGAAAGAGAGAGAGAGATTTTAGAGATGTTTTTGTCTTAATGTTATTTTTGTTCAGTTTTTTTTTTGTCTCAAAATATAAATTTGTATTTCTTAATTTTTTTAAAATAATTATGTAATTTTTGGAAGACATTTATTTAAGTACTTAAATTAGTATTTTTATCCGTGGGGGAAAATGTAAATAAATTAAAATGGTATTAAATGCTAAATGTAAAAAAAAAATACCTAAAAAAGCTTTGCTAAAAAATATATAAAATTGTATTTGAAATGTTTGTAAGGAAAATGGAAATTGTGGAGGAAAAAAAAATACTTTTTATTTATTTATTTTTATTATTTTTTTATGCCTGTTTCAAGAAAATATAAAATTGCTTTGTTAAAAATGATTATATATATATATATATATATATATATATATATATACATACATATATACATACATATATACACATATATATATATATATATATATATATACATACACAGTCAAAAATATCGGCACCCTTGGTAAATATGATCAAAGAAGGCTGTAAAAAAAAATTTATCTGCATTGCTAATCTTATTTTATCTTTTTTATTATTTTTTACAATAACAAAAATCTAACTTTTCATTGGATAATAAGATTTTAAAATGGGGTTATTTCAACAACAACGCAACCAGTTGGGTTAAAATTTTAATTCCAACTTGGTGTAACTGCGACAGATTATACAGTGGTAAATTAATGTGTGCGTTTTCGTTACAAAGTGTCTTCATGCCCTGACACAATATTTCTGTTTTTACAAGTATGTTTGCATCTCCCCTGTTGACTGAAACTTTAATCCGTTTTATATGCACTCTTGATTAACGACACGTCGAGCGCTTATAGCCGATCGATTTCAAACGTATATCAAAAAACCGGGTTCCTTACTTTTTCTGTTCGTCTCGACAATTTTGGGGGACGTTTTTTATATACATTTCAGATATTTTGCAGAACCACTCACCTTGAAAACCATGCGGAGCCTCTTTCACGGTGTCTCGTCCACTCTGAGGGAAGGTATTTCGCCTTTTTATTCAAATCGAATGTCCTTTCCCGGAAACTACAGTGTAAAATTTAAACGCGCAGAAATTAAACATTTTATTCTCTAAGTTTAATCTCTAAGTTGCTGGTTACCAGAGCAATTGTGTAGTGATTTTCACCAACAGAGGGCAATTTCAACCAGTCATTTAATTTAATAGAAGTATTTGCAACTTTAAATATAATGGAAATAAAGCATTTTCCATATGTGTATGCAGTACATTATTATTTATTTACATAGCAATAATAATATTAATGATGATGATAATAATACCAGGATGGTTAAAGCAGTTTAAAAAAAAACTGGCAAACCCTAACCCAACAATTTCGTTATTTTATAAACCAATGCATTGGGTAAAACTTATTTAATTATTAAAATAACCCAATAACATAGGTAAAATATAACATTGAAAAATCAATGGATTTTTTTTTAAGGGGTCCTATTATGCTCTTTTATAAAGTCTTAATTTTGTTTTGGCGGTGTACTAGAACATGCTTTCATGCTTGGTGGTTTTAAAAACGCATTATTTTTCACATAATTTGCATTATTACAATACCTCTCTCCCCAGCCTGACACAAACGACTCTATTAATTCCGGGCTTGATGAAGGCCCGCCTTTCGAAAAACGAAATGTGTTGTGATTGGTTAGCTGTCCCGGTGCGTTGTGATTGGCGAACAGCTTAGACGGTGTTTCAGTACTGCCCCGCCCCTTGCCAAAATAGCGTCTGCGTTCGAAACATCTCGGGTTACTCGCGTAACCCTTGTTCTCTGAATAGGGAACGAGACACTGCGTTGAAACGCTTCGGGAACGCCCACTGCGTGACCGAGTCTGAACCCATATAGAATCACGCCAATTCATTGGCTGATGGCGCGACGCCGTCTCTGACGCAATGACGTCGTCAGGTCATACTGGTGAACGCGCCATCCACTCCTCAGATTTCTCTGCCGAAAAGAACCCTGTCGGCAGCGTGAGGAGCTTGGCAGCGAACGCAGTGTCTCGTTCCCTATTCAGAGAACAAGGGTTACGCGAGTAACCCGAGACGTTCTCTTTCATAGGTAACTCAACACTGTGTTGAAACGCTTCGGGAACGATATACCAAACACGCCAAGCTGAAAAGCGCTGCCTATCTGGTCCAATAACGAACCAACAATGTACGGTCGGTTCAAACAGACAGGACCTGAGAACCTGGAGCCGTATCAACGTCAAGGTTGTAAAACCTGACAAAGGTGTGCGGAGAGAACCATCCTGCCGCAACACAAATATCCTCCAGGGTACCCTCTAAAAGAGCTTGAGAGGAGGCTACGCCCCTAGTAGAATGCGCCCAAGACTAAGAGGTGAAGGAAGGTTCCGCGCCTCGTAAGCCAGCGAAATGGCATCTCTCACCCAGTGAGAAATCCTCTGCTTTGACGTGGCGATACCCCGGTTAGACGCTCCCATTCGTGAAGGAAGTGCGACAGAGGAATCAGAGTGTCGTGTAAGGGAAGACATACCTGAGATGGGGTGTCGAGAAGGCCTGGAAGCAGCGGCTTCGGGATGATGGAGAGAGAAGTGCTGGGCTGACGGGTGGCCGGCACGGGTTTCGTACACTGCAGGAGAGAAACAGCTGTGTCTCCTAACATGCGGTTCGCCGGCGGCGAATGGACGAGCTGCAAAGGGGGAAAGACGAGCGCGTCCCCCGACTGCCAGCCCGAGTAAAAATGAGGGTGAACTGGATCTGCACACCAAGCCTCAAGGGTGGCTGTGACAGATTTAAGTGAGGAGAGCTGCTCGGGCGGGCAGAAACGCCGGGTCTGGCCTCGCCCGCAACGGTGAAACGCTCTCCTCATTCCGACCCGGAGGTCAGGAACGACCCGGATTAGCCAAGCGGCAGGCTTGTTGGGCCGCTTCAAGTTAACCCGCTATGCGTGGTTGTTGGCGGGAAGAAGACCGGCCATGGGCTCCCCAAACCGTAGTGGGGAAGGGCGCTGGGCCTGGGCTCCGCCCGCTAGGGGTTTCCTTCTGGGAGCTGCTCCCTAGACACAGAGGAGGAGGGAGTTGAAAAGTCCCTTGCTCTCCTCGGCATGAATTGCTTGAGAGCAGCCGACTGAGTTTTGGCTGAGCAGAACTTATCCACTACAGCGCTAACAGCCTCCCCGAATAACCCAGATTGTGAGATGGGTGCGTCTATCAAAAACACCTTTTCCTTCTCACGAATCTCGGTCAGGTTGAGCCAAAGATGGCGTTCTGCGTCCACCGAAGCCGCCATAGAGCGCCCCACGGCATGTGCGGTGTGCTTGGTGGCTCTCAGAGCCAAGTCAGTGGCTCTTCGTAGCTCCTTCACGGCTTCAGGAGTCAAGCCGGTCCCTTCGTCTATTTCCTTCAGGACGTCCGCCTGGTAGGCCTGAAGGATGGCCATTGTGTGAAGGGCCATACCTGCCTGACCGGCCGCGATGTAGGACTTTCCGATAAGAGCGGAAGTGGTCCTACATGGCTTGGAGGGAAGGAGGGAGCGGGACTTCCAAGAAGGAGCCAAAGAGGGTGAAAGATGTGAGGCCAAAGTATCCTCAATCACCGGCATGGCGGTGTAACCCTGCTCCACAGAACCCACAAGGTTGGTGAAGTCAGCAGCCGCCGCGTTAGTAAGGCGAGAGGAAAATGGCTGCTTCCAGGAACTGGAGATCTCTCGATGCAGATCGCTGAAAAATGGCAGCTTCCTTTCAAGCTTGGAATGCGCACCGATGAGGAAACGATCGTCGAGCTTCGAAGCTCGAGACTCGCGGGGCTCATCGGGCCAATCCAGCGCGAGCTTTTCGGTGGCGTGCGAAAGCACGTCCACGAGCTCAGAGTAGGCCGCTGAAGGCCGTGCCTCCTGGCCGCTAGGCGGGTGCGCATCTGCTAAAGCAGGCCCGAAATCCTCGGAGTCGGAGGCTGCCGTGTGCAGAACATCATCTAGCCCGAAAGAAACTAAATCACGTGCCTTCGGGCTAGGAAACAGAAAATCAGGCAAAAATTCGACCGGCGAATTCGCACGTGTGCGCCCGGGAGAGGGAGGGAGAGAAAAGGCGAGGCCTGTCTGCTCACTCTCCATCTCATCGAGCTCGACATCTAAACCCCAGCTCGCGGAGCCGCGGAGGTGCTCGATGCGCGCCGGGGAAAAATGGAGGATTCCCGTTCATAATCCTCAAGCCGAGAGCGGAGGGTTATGAGACGGAAATCATCGCAAATTTTGCATTTAGAGGTCCCATAAACCGCTTCACGTGCATGCGAAAACCCCAAGCACAAAATGCACTTACTGTGTGGGTCTTCGCGAGCGATGAAACGCGCGCACGGCGGTTGACAGCGGCGAAACTCCATGGCACTTCACCGCGAGGAGAACAAAGTTCCACTGAGGCAGTCGCCGAAGTGCAAATGGATAAACGCAAGGGTAGTAGTTGGGTCACAAATCGCAACAACAAAGAGCAATGTGACCGCTTCGTGAAGGCAGAGAAATCTGAGGAGTGGATGGCGCGTTCGCCAGTATGACCTGACGACGTCATTGCGTTAGAGACGGCGTCGCGCCATCAGCCAATGAATTGGCGTGATTCTATATGGGTTCAGACTCGGTCACGCAGTGGGCATTCCCGAAGCGTTTCAACGCAGTGTTGAGTTACCTATGAAAGAGAACCGCATACTTCCAAACTATATTGTAGGCAAAAAGCAGTAGGCGAGCAAAAGAGAATAGCTGTCTGAAACCGCTCCCTATCCGCTATATAGTGCACTATATCGGGTGTCATCCATTTTTTAGTGCTGTCCGAATTCTGAGTGAACGACTTAATTCCTTACATTCATTCCCTAATTTGTACCCACAAAGACTCGCAGAAGCCCTTTTTCCCACAATTCAATGCGGATAACCGACGAGCTGGAAGAGAGAGCAAGGTTGAATGAGAGATGCCGTTTACAGCTTTCTTATTTCTGCTTACGTTTATTTCATACATTATATTAAAGCATATTATGTAGACACTAATAACTCTGTTTAATATTTTACTCTGGCATCGTTGTTAACTTACAAAAATTATGATAATTTGGTGGATAATAAAAAACATAAATTGTTAATCACTTGTAAGTTGCATTCTGATGTCAAATTAACGGTCGCATGAGGGCGCTCTGCGACCTTTATCTTGCCTGAGCTCAAAACGCAACTTGGGAGTGTATCAAGATACTAAACATAATAAATACATACAATTATGAACGTGTTAATGTGTGTTTTTGTTCTCAGTATTTGATGATTATGAACATATAAGAAAATACTAAAATACCATTGACAAAACCACAAAGCTGATGCGGAGGTATAATAACAATATAACGTTATTTTTAGTGTTATTGCAATTAATATTATTTTCTAAAATAAGGTACATGAAATATAAAAGTACATATGTGATGATGTTTCAAGTCTCACGCGTCTCAGTGTCTCAGTGAAGATGTTTCAAGTCTCAGTGTTTCGTTGACTCCTTTCTGTATCTGTTATCGTAAATGAAATAATCACAGATAATAGTTTTGATGTACTCTGTCTGACTGAAACCTGGCTTAAAACAAATGATTATTTTGGTCTAAATGAATCTACTCCACCAAGCTACTGTTATAAGCACGAGCCTCGTCAGACTGGTCGTGGCGGCGGTGTCGCAACAATATATAGTGATATTCTCAATGTTACTCAGAAAACAGGATACAGGTTTGACTCATTCGAAATACTTATGCTCAATGTTAAACTGTCAGATAAGCAAAATAAATCTGTCCTATCCCTTGCTCTGGCTACTGTGTACAGACCGCCAGGGCCATATACAGATTTTCTAAAAGAATTAGCAGATTTCCTCTCAGACCTATTGGTTAATGTGGATAAAGCACTAATTGTTGGAGATTTTAACATTCACGTTGATAATACAAATGATGCGTTAGGACTTGCGTTTACTGACCTAATAAACTCTTTTGGTGTCAAGCAAAATGTCACCGGGCCGACACATCGTTTTAATCATACGCTAGATTTAATAATATCACATGGAATTGATCTAACTGATATAGATATCATACCTCAAAGTGATGATGTTCTGACCATTTCCTTGTATCGTGCATGCTGCATATTACTGATATTAACTATATGGCTCCGCGTTATCGTCCAGGCAGAATTATTATTCCAGCCACTAAAGACAGATTCACAAATAACCTGCCTGATTTATCTCAACTGCTCTGTGTACCCATAAATACAGATGAACTAGACACAATTACTAGCAACATGGTAACTATCTTCTCTAATGCGTTAGAAACTGTTGCCCCCATCAAATTAAAAAAGGTCAGAGAAAAACGTGCGGCGCCATGGTACAGCAGTTATACCCATTCTCTCAAGAAAGAAACTCGTATTCTTGAGCGCAAATGGAGAAAAACTAACTTGGAAGTCTTTAGAATTGCATGGAAAAACAGTATGTCCAGCTATAGACAGGCTCTAAAAACTGCAAGAACCGAGTATATCCGCAAACTCATAGATAATCACCAAAACAATCCAAGGTTTTTATTTAGCACAGTGGCTAGATTAACAAATAAACAGATGTCACCCGATCTAAATATTCCCTCACAGTTTAATAGTAATGACTTTATGAATTTCTTTACTGATAAAATAGATAATATCAGAAATACAATAACAAATGTAGATCCATGTTTTACATGTAAGGATGTGCCCTCCCCCTGATCTTCCATTCAGATCACCTCCTGTATGTAAATAAGCATTCTTTGCCACAGGATACCAAGAAGCCTTTTGGTTGCAAATTCTAAAGACTAATTATAATGACAAGATACCACCATTTGGTGAGCTTATTGAATTATCTGGGTTTATAAGGAAATGGGACACAGAGTTCTGGGCGTCTGTAGGTTGACTGCCCACACAACCACTTGTGTGTAGTTTGCATTGCCAGGTATGGTTAACTGATGATTCTATTCTTGTAACATTGGAGTTTTGAATTATTGCTTCGATTACCTGGTCAATAAATTGTAACGTTTGATTCTATTCTAACTGCCTCTAAAGATTGCTTTCTCCCTATTAGATTAGCGGATTCGTATATTTCCGCAAGCCTGCGTCAGTTTTAGCGACGGCTAATACCCGGCGTCTTTTCAAGTGTACTATGGATGCAGGGGCGGGTTAATTCCATTTAGGGACGGCGAATGCCGTCTGATCAGACTAAACTCGGGTACGCCTATACCTCTGACTTTTGATTTAATGTTACTTTAAACAAGGATTTGACCAGTCCAAAGCTATTACGAATGTAGTACATTGATCTGCTAACATATCTGATAGTGGCCAAAAACCTTTACTGAAGTAAACGATTGAACTAAAGTTCTGAGGGGGCTCCAAGGGGTTATCCGATGTCTCTGATTGTGTACGTGTGAATTAACGGCAAATCTTAGATACATAACCATAATTTACCTCTGATTGACGACCGGGCCTGACGAGATTGTGTCCGTGAGACCTGTGAAAAACAGGGCCTCTGAGCGATATAGTTTCCCTACATCTGAGCGGGTAAAGTATTAAAAGGAGCTGAAAAGAATAATCAATCATTCGTTTTCATATTTTAATGATGCACAGATATCATTAAAACCTTTTCATTTATGGAGTCAGATGAAATAACGAGATAAAATATATAAGAAGAAGTGTTCCATTTTAATGTTCTTGTTGTGTCGTGAAAAGGAAAGACTGTAATACGCAAAGCCCTTCACCCGCTGAACGACTGCCGTCATTGGGTCGATCGAGCCGGGCCTTACAGTGGTGACCCCGACGTGATTCTCGCAAAGACGAGAACGTGATTCTCGCAGAGACGAGTACGTCATTCCAGCCGCGACATCCAACTTGAACTCTCCTTGGGACATGAGGTTTGATCTCTTTCTCATCAATATCCAGCTGCTGTGGTAAGTGTATTTTCTTTGCCTTTTAGAAGTTGAGGGAAATATTGCTTGTGTCGTGAAAAGGAAAGGCTGTAATACGCAAAGCCCTTCACCCGCTGAACGACTGCCGTCATTGGGTCGATCGAGCCGGGCCTTACAGATCCTGTACCCACTAAACTATTGAAAGAGTTATTACCTGTAGCAGAAGAACCGCTTCTCAATATTATTAACTCCTCGTTATCTTTAGGTCACGTCCCAAAACCATTTAAGCTGGCAGTTATTAAGCCTCTTATTAAGAAACCAAAATTAGATCCTTGTGAACTGGCAAATTACAGACCCATTTCAAATCTTCCGTTTATGTCAAAAATATTAGAAAAAGTAGTGTCTGCTCAACTGTGCTCCTTTTTGCTAAAAAATGATATCTATGAAGAATTTCAGTCAGGTTTCAGGCCCCGCCATAGCACAGAAACTGCACTTGTTAAAATTACAAATGACTTGCTTCTTGCGTCAGACCAAGGCTGCATCTCGTTGCTAGTTTTACTTGATCTTAGTGCTGCGTTCGACACTATAGATCATGACATACTGATAGATCGATTACAAAACTATACAGGTATTCAAGGGCAGGCTCTAAGATGGTTTAGATCCTACCTGTCCGATCGCTACCACTTTGTTTATTTAAACGGGGAGTCATCTCAATTATCACCAATAAAGTATGGAGTACCACAAGGATCTGTCCTAGGTCCTCTATTATTTTCATTATATATGTTGCCCCTTGGTAATATTATTAGAAAATACGGGATTAGTTTCCATTGCTATGCTGATGATACTCAACTATATATCTCAACAAAACCAGATGAAACTTCTAAACTATCTAAGCTAACAGAGTGTGTTAAAAATATAAAAGATTGGATGACCAGTAATTTTCTCCTATTAAATTCAGATAAGACCGAGATATTACTTATTGGACCTAAAAACAGTACACAGAATCTCTTGGATTACAATTTGCAACTAGATGGATGTAATGTTACTTCCTCTACAGTTACAAATCTGGGTGTTATATTAGACAGCAACCTATCTTTTGAAAATCATATTTCCCATGTTACAAAAACAGCATTCTTCCATCTTAGAAACATTTCCAAGCTACGGAACATGTTAAGTGTTTCTGATGCAGAAAAGTTAGTTCATGCATTCATGACCTCTAGACTGGACTATTGTAATGCACTGCTAGGTGGTTGTCCTGCATCTTCAATAAACAAGCTACAGATAGTACAAAATGCTGCGGCTAGAGTCCTTACCAGGTCAAGAAAATATGATCATATTACTCCAATTTTACAGTCTCTGCACTGGCTACCTATTAAGTTTCGTATCAGTTACAAAATATTATTACTTACCTATAAGGCCCTAAATGATTTAGCTCCTGCGTACCAACTAATCTTCTATCACGCTACAATCCAACCCGCTCCCTAAGGTCGCAAAACTCTGGACTCTTGGTAGTACCTAGGATAGCAAAGTCCACTAAAGGAGGTAAAACTTTTTCATATCTGGCTCCTAAACTCTGGAATAGCCTTCCTGATAATGTTCGGGGTTCAGACACACTCTCTCTGTTTAAATCTAGATTAAAGACGCATCTCTTTAGCCAAGCATTCATATAATTCATCTCACAATCTTGTACTTCAGCTATGTCTGATCAAATGCACATTATTATGCTTTAGCTTGGGTTATACTGATATTTTCATCCAGGGTTATTCCTGGATGGAACAACTGCTACGCTAATTGTCTTACTGTTTCTATGTTTCTGGAAGCAGTGGACCACTTACACTCTGACTTTGCTGCAGTTGGAACAAACTACTGATTCGTCTGGCTGGAGGGGAACTGGCCCCGCGACTAAGCCTGGTTTCTCCCAAGGTTTTTTCTCCATTCTGTCACCGATGGAGTTTTCGTTCCTTGCCGCTGTCGCCTCTGGCTTGCTTAGTTGGGGACACTTCACTTGCAGCACAATCATCGACTTGATTGCACAGATATTTTTTAAACTGAACTAAGCTGGACAATGCCATTACTAAATTCAATAATGAAATGCATTCAGCTGATAAATTGAGTGTTAAATCCTGTCATTTTACATTATTGACACAATTTGCCTATTTTGATATTGTGCAGTGCTTTGTTACAATTTGTATTGTTAAAAGCGCTATATAAATAAAGGTGACTTGACTTGAATGAGTGAGCGGTTTCGGACGCCGCTTTTGTTTGAAGCCTGAGTATTCATAAAAGAGTAGCGAGGAATTAACTGGGCATCGTAAGCTGAAGTACATCGTAGACGTAGACCCATTGAAACCAATAGAGCTATGATCAATTTAAGCTTACGATACTTTTGGGAAACAGCCCTGGCTGGTGCACTAATTCACGCGATATTCGGACATACGTATAACTTAAGTTGCGTCCGAATATGCCTACTTACCTACTATTTAGTAGGGGATAAGAGTGTGTGAAGAAAGAATTACGTTCAAAACCGCGGTATTCATAAAACAGTAGGCTTGAAATCCCCGGATGTCCTGCTTCAACCCAGATTCTGAAGTGTTCATCGACGGACACTTTTCAATCCCAGGAGGCAATGGGAGAGGATACGTCATCACCGTACAGGGCTGAACAGCCATAGACATGTCCATGGGAACAGCGTCGCGGGTGTTTACAAATGTGAGTATTACAAACCAAACCACGGTTCCTTGAGTTAAAATAATATTTGTTGAACTACTATAGAGCAAACTGTTGAATTGTTTAATGTGTAAACGCTAAACAGTACAGTATATTTGAGATTGTGCGGGGAAAATCCCGTAGCACACGTAACGTTATGTCACCAGAGTGGATGAATGTCTAAAATGTCTATTTTTGATTTGTGACAGGAATATGTTTTTAAAGAATTGCATGAGTCCATCTAATAGACATTATATAGACATCTGAGTGAGTGATGTATTTGTGTTATTAGAGTGTACTGTTTTCAACACTGCTTTACATGAATGTAAGTAAATACTGTATAAACACATCTACATGAAGTTACTAAACGAAGTTATCTCTTTTATTTGTCTATTAGTCTGTTGATAAACTGAGGAGCATTTGTGTTGGATAAAAATGAGTTAGCACATCAGCAGCTAACTCAACATTTAAATGTAGTACTGAGCAGATAAATCACTGAATCTTGTCTGGATGTTACAGGGACAGACGAGACACATCCGGTGCAGAGTGACTGATTACTGCCGTCAAAGGCTCTCAGTGACTACTACTGAAATGAATAAAACATCTTTTGAAATCTTAAGATGTAGTTTATTTTAATTATTTTCATTTCAAACAGAGCTATACAGCACTTTTCTAATTCTTGATGTCTGTGCCTTTACTGCAGATATTCTTTGGTAGAGCAGGACATACAAGGAAAGGTGATGGCAGCATTTGTGAGAAAAAAAAGGGGGAAAACCTGAAACTAAAATATAAAGTAAGATCAGTTTATTACTTCTTATACAGAAATCAAATGAGATTGTGTTGTTAAAATTACTGCTTTTGTATTATATTTGTGCATCTTTGCAGGATCTGAAATGTCTGCAGACTGCTGTGAGGATGAAGTCCACAGCAGCATCCTGGAAATGATCCAGTGCCATGAATGAGACACTCCGTTACTCCACCTGCCCTTACTGCCTCATCTGGACCGGATGTTGCTGTTGTCTCTTTATCCTCAGTGACCCCAAAGCCAGTATCTAGAGAAAGGCCAAAAGACATTGAGGATGTGATTTTGGTCAAGTTTGTCCTGCTGGTTTCTGTTCATACAACATCAGTCAATGGAGCTCAGTTTTCTGAAGCTTCAAAATTTTAATTTTTACTCTGTTTAAATGTTTTACAGGCAGTGGTGCTCATGGAAAGCAGGCACACAAATGTTTGGAGCAGACACAGCGATAGCCAGATTATCCCACACATGTTCTCCTGTCCCGCTCTTGCTTCAAGGTTGTGTGGTTCAGAGGGGCATCTTCATGGTCTTCCTCATCTTCTCTGTTCACTCAGGCAAGGACAGCCTCATTGTCTCTTTCTCATCCATGATCAGATTCCAGTTTCAAAGCAACAATGAGGGACGTGATGGACGGCAAAGACAGGTGAAGGTGGGCATGGTGGTCAGCTGCAGAATTGGCACAGCTGTGTTGAGATGGCAGTAGGATGTGGGTTCACTCCTTGTAAATACATGATTGTCAGAGCAATACGTTTGAATAAAGCTTTGTTTTATGTGTTGTTGATTTGTATATGTATGTTCATTGTGATTGTTACTTTTATTCATGTTCCCTGTTGTCAGTAAATAAAATATAATTATTTCATTAACTTATACATTCATTCATTGCTTTAATGAAAATTGAGATGCATTCACTTTGGCTGCATTTGTCTTGTGTGTAGTCATGCATAGCTATGGCATATGACAGTTAATTTAGCTTGTTTTACTAAAACAATTTCCAGTAAAACAAAAAAATATACAGTGGGTACGGAAAGTATTCAGACTCCCTTCAATTTTTCACTCTTTGTTATAATGCAGCCATTTGCTAAAATCATTTAACTTCATTTTTTTTCCTCAATGTACACACAGCACCCCATATTGACAGAAAAACACAGAATTGTTGACATTTTTGCAGATTTATTAAAAAAGAAAAACTGAAATATCACATGGTCCTAAGTATTCAGACCAGGGGCGTAGCCACGGGTGTGCCAGGGTGTGCCGGTGCCACCCACACCTAAAAACAGATGCAGAATTATTATTTTTTAATCGTAATAAACATGGGCAGCGCAAAGGAGGGGCTAGCAGATGCTTCAGCACCCCCAAGAAAGACCAAAGCACCGCCATTGCACCCATAATAAATGAAATAAATTAAAAACATTTTACTTATTATTACGCATTCATAACTCTGCATTGCAATATAACGTGACGTGATTAGCAGGCGCACTTTTCGAATTGACAGCATTTTATTTAAAAAATTGATCGGTTCCTTGTGCCAAGAAGGCCTGTCCCCAACTAAAGATTTCCCTAGTCACACATAAATTGATTAATATAATAAATTAGGCTACTAACCATCCTTTAATATATAGGCGTATAGCCTATTCCGGCAAGCGCTGCGTCTAAAGCTTGCAACGGCAAAAGTAGGCTAATGATTATGAATGTTGGGGGAAAGGCAAAATTAAACATTTGAATTATTCGTTAATAAACTAGTGATTTCTTCTCAGTCAGTGTCGGCTGAAAAGATAAAGTTGCAGAATGCGACGCTGACTTTAATATAGAAATGCACCTTTTCATTCCGACTACATAATTAAAGATATTTTTTTTGGTTCGTTTAATAAAGTAGCCGGTTCATTGCTGTGACTGAGACTGCATGAGACGGCAGCATCTTGTTTCTCTATGTAGCCTACATAAATAAAAGCATATATATATATATATATATATGAACTTGCTGTTGAATTTTGTATTTTTGAAAGTTCAATAATAATATTTAAAAAACTTGCCGGACGGATTAATTACCCCGCTTTGTTCCGGGACCTCACAATTTACAGATTAAGCAGTGCTTACAATATTTGTTAATTTAAAATGTAATTAAATTTTTCTATTATTTTCAAAAAAAAAAAAAAACATAATTGAGGCATTCAAGGCCAGACCACGCCGTCTCGCCCTTTGAACAGCTAACAGGCACCATTAAATGTACTGTGCTATGATGTTGGCGATCCTGAATGTAATGTATAAAAAATATTTTACTGCTTTCTCTAATGTGTCTTGCAAGACATCTATTCAAGATTGTTTGTTGCACCAAAAGTAATTTCAAAGGAACATTATATGTAGGCCCATGTACAGTTTAAGTCGCCATTGCAGGATGTTAATGATTTAATAAAAGGAGGGATTATTTAAAAGCATTTTGTTTTTATTTAGTACAGCAGCTACAGCTGTTTTTACATAATATATTTTTACATAGCCTTAGTCACTGAAGTCAATGATTATTCTTTGATAAAGTAAATGTGCTTTGCTCACTGTATAATTTGTTCGTTGTTTGAATAACCGTGGAAATGCGGTGTTATAATTAGAAACTTAAAATGTATTTTTATTAAACCTGTGATCATCAGGTTAAATAGGAGTTTAGTCTTATTAAAATATGTGATAAATTGTAAGTGCCTAAAAGGGGTTTATGATGTGTGTAGTTAATGATTAGGCTACAGCGAGCGCGTTTGAGCGCAGTTAAAGAGCTGTTGTAGGTTATACTGTATGTGATTGTCGGTGACCCTCCAGCGAGAAAGCTTCGGAAAATGGAAAAAAACAACAACAAAAATATAGCTGCAAGCAGATAACCAGGGTTCAAGCATTTTAAGGCCTATATGCTTTTAGGGTCTAGGCCAACATAGCTGGATGCATAGCTGACAGTGAAACTCATCGAAAATGGACAATAGGCTCACAGAAAGAAACACACACACACACAAATATAAATGAAATGGTTAAACTATCATATTAATAATCATTAAGCTTGCTTACACAGATACACACAGAGAATAGGTTAACAGACAAATGTAGCCTACACAAAAATGAAATGGTTAAACTAAGATATTAATACCCAATAAGCATGCTTTATTTTTTTTTATATTTTTTTCGCATTCATCTGACAATAAATGTGGCACACCCAGTTTTTCTGATGCACATCCATAGTCTCCTTTCTGGCTACGCTCCTGATTCAGACCCTTTGCTCAGTATTTAGTAGAATCACCCTTTTGATTTAATACAGCAATGAGTCTTTTTGGGAAAGATGCAACAAGTTTTTCACACCTGGATTTGGGGATCCTCTGCCATTCCTCCTTGCAGATCCTCTCCAGTTCTGTCAGGTTGGATGGTAAACATTGGTGGACAGCCATTTTTAGGTCTCTCCAGAGATGCTCAATTGGGTTTAAGTCAGGGCTCTGGCTGGGCCATTCAAGAACAGTCACGGAGTTGTTGTGAAGCCACTCCTTCGTTATTTTAGCTGTGTGCTTAAGGTCATTGTCTTGTTGGAAGGTAAACCTTCGGCCCAGTCTGAGGTCCTGAGCACTCTGGAGAAGGTTTTCGTCCAGGATATCCCTGTACTTGGCCGCATTCATCTTTCCCTCGATTGCAACCAGTCGTCCTGTCCCTGCAGCTGAAAAACACCCCCACAGCATGATGCTGCCACCACCATGCTTCACTGTTGGGACAGGTGATGAGCAGTGCCTGGTTTTCTCCACACATACCGCTTAGAATTAAGGCCAAAAAGTTATATCTTGGTCTCATCAGACCAGAGAATCTTATTTGTCACCATCTTGGAGTCCTTCAGGTGTTTTTTAGCAAACTCCATGCGAGCTTTCATGTGTCTTGCACTGAGGAGAGGCTTCCGTCGGGCCACTCTGCCATAAAGTGTCAAAGTGACTGGTGGAGGCCTGCAGTAATGGTTGACTTTCTACAACTTTCTCCCATCTCCCGAATGTATCTCTAGAGCTCAGCCACAGTGATTTTTGGGTTCTTCTTTACCTCTCACCAAGGCTCTTCTCCCCCGATAGCTCAGTTTGGCCGGACGGCCAGCTCTAGGAAGGGTTCTGGTCGTCCCAAACGTCTTCCATTTAAGGATTATGGAGGCCACTGTGCTCTTAGGAACCTTAAGTGCAGCAGAATTTTTTTTGTAACCTTGGCCAGATCTGTGCCTTGCCACAATTCTGTCTCTGAGCTCTTCAGCCAGTTCCTTTGACCTCATGATTCTCATTTGCTCTGACATGCACTGTGAGCTGTAAGGTCTTATATAGACAGGTGTGTGGCTTTCCTAATCAAGTCCAATCAGTATAATCAAACACAGCTGGACTCAAAAGAAGGTGTAGAACCATCTCAAAGATGATCAGAAGAAATGGACAGCACTGGAGTTAAATATATGAGTGTCACAGCAAAGGGTCTGAATACTTAGGACCTTGTGATATTTCAGTTTTTCTTTTTTAATAAATATGCAAAAATTTCAACAATTCTGTGTTTTTCTGTCAATATGAGGTGCTGTGTGTAAATGGCTGCAATATAACAAAGAGTGAAAAATGTAAGGGGTCTGAATACTTTCCGTACCCACTGTATATAAATATATAGTCCTGTATTTATCATTATTTGTTTAATGTTGGGAATAGCTACTAATGCATTGTGGGGTAATCCTCTTTTTAAAGTAGTAATTCTGACAATACTTAAATTTTTCCAGTTTAAAATAAACAGACTTCTCCAAAAGCAAGATATTCGAGCAGCTGCACTACATTTTCTTTATGCAGGCATTGCAAAGGCTGAGGAAAACAGTTAGGCAGGGTTGTCGAGTTTCTGATGCTTTGAGGTTTGCGCATCTGTCGCTTTTATCTTTTTATTTATTGCACAACTTATAATTGCATACAATATCAGGGAGATGGTTGTATCTTTGACAATAAACAATCATAATGATAATAACAATAAAACATAAGTATGGGATTACACACAGAAAACGAGCACAATGACAAGGTTAAATCCTTTGAATACTCATAATATTCATATGATCATAATGCATCAAAAATTGCATTTTTGTTGTTATTTATAAGCCTGAAGGATGAAACGAGACTGAACGCTTGTTAAAACGTCATACGTCACATGATAACGTAAACATGGCGGATCACATTCATACTCAACGAGATTTGGCAGTAGAGTACGTACATTTAGCGCTCGTTAAGTAAGTACTTATTGAAATTAAGTACCATATGAACTCAGACCCCGAGAATATTGAACAAGAGGATCACGCAGAACCTTTGCAGGCACGGATATTGCAAGGCATAGTAAAGTGGTAATGTTGTTATTTTTGGGCTAAATCACGTTTTAAGGTTCAAGGTTCAAGGTTTCTTTATTTGTCACATAATAGTTATACAGGGTATAATTAGAAGTGAAATGTAATCGAATCGAATCGAATGTAATAGTTTTAGATAGGATGTCAACAACAGCTTAAAAATAACATTGATTATGTACAGATAAGTGCAACGGTAATGTGTATTATGTATATTGTTATTTAATTCTAACATTCTAACATTAATTGCAATGAAACTATTATACAGTTGAATTTATTTATAGATACTATAGTCCCACGGACTTACACTATTTATGGTCACATATGCAAATTAATTATCTGCCAGCGGGAGGCGCTGTTGTAGTGGTAAAGAGGTAGTGGTAGTGGTAAAATCTTCCCACCCCCATTCGGAATGTTGGATCCCTGTCAATCTTCAAGCAACAACTGAAAACTCATCTCATTCAACACTACTTGACTTCATCATAAAAAAAAAAACATCCTTCCCTTTTTCTATATCTTCATCTTTATCTTTATCTTTCTCTCCTTCCCTTGCTAGCTTGTATTTATTTGAACAATGCCTAAGACTTGGTGTTAGGGGCACTTCCTCTGTTTATTTGCCTCTTCAAGATTAATCGCCTTATGTATTCCCCAATTGTAAGTCGCTTTGGATAAAAGCGTCTGCAAAATGACTAAATGTAAATGTAAATAGCGAGGTTTCCCGGTAACACTGTAGACATCAGAGCTCAGCTCACAAACTCTACTTTATTATAGACATTATATGCAAGATGACATTAAAGTTACATCCAAAATTTTCTGAAAACAGTTGGTTTCCATCAGAAATATAGTGATTTAAAAAGACCGGGTTTCGATTCTGAAACGTGCAGTGCTCAACCAAACATTCCCCCCTATCAACCAACCATTCAAATTCCAGTAGGCGGGATTATGTTTGTGATATCACAAATACAGGAAAACAACTTTTAGTCCAAACGAGCCGTTCGTTGTAGTTCTTGAAAAAGGATATTAAAAAAACGAAGAATATCTCCCTTTGGAGTGGACTTTTAGATTTGTAACTTTGTAGATCGTTTTATGCCCAAACATACTCACCACACACTGACTAAAATTCAAAAAGTGAAAAAACATAATAGGACCCCCTTAAGGAAAAATGAAAATTTTGTGAAGAGAAAAATGCACAGAAAACATAACTGATTAAAAATATAAATATTTTTAGGAAATGTAGAAATACGTGGCTAAAATGTAACTTCAAAGTTATTTTTTTTCTTTTACATCTGTTGTCTTCAAATGAAACAAAAAAAGTACTGAAAAATTATTTTAATAAAAAAATATACATTACGTCTAGGTAAGAATAAGATAAATAAATTCCTTACTTTGTAGCCAACAAGTAACCACCTTTTTACTAAATATATGACAAATAATTCATTCTTTAAAGTGGACGGAGATTATACATTAGTTTCTATAAAATACAATAATGGGCTTATAGAGAAAAAAAAAAAAAAGAATCAGACACTAGCTTGAAAATACATGATCCTTTATTTTTTGTGGTTGTACATAATTAGACGTTTATCTATTTTATGCCCATATAAATTGTATAATTCTGTGTAGAATAGCAGAAACATGCTAGCCCTCATGAAGCATTGTTCAAGAACAACAGTTAACATAGACTCGATGGATTACATAAAACATTCCTTCTGTTTTGAAATCCATGCGATATAGTAAATATAGGGAACGAATGTTATCGTCACGTTAGTTATGCACTGCTCTAACTCCAGCCGTCATGTCTACTGTGTTCATCTCGCTCATTCGGGTTCTTCAAGGCATGATCTCTCCGCTCTGCCTTCAATAGACCTTCAGGATGCTTTACTGGAAATGCTAAGTTGCCACAACACAGAACTATGTACAAGAAATGCTAATTTGAAACACTCTGAATGTAGCATAATCTTAACCTGACACCTTATTTTAAGTTATGGTGTGTAACTATGCTGTGGGATGAGTGCAAGAATGACTCTCAAAACACATGTCCATACACAGGCCAATGCATTGATTCACAGAAGCTTAACATAAGCATACACATACTCTATCACTGTACCCAAGGCTGTTTGTTCCTCATCATGACAGGCTGATAGAAATAGTAACTTGGGTCCTATTTATGTTTCTGATTTTAAACAGGGACTGAACTTTTTATGATGAACTATTTATTCTATTCTATTTATACTTCTGAACCACACTTATTTATGCTTGTGATACTTCAAATATAACTTAGATATTGTTCACCCAAAGATAACTATTATGGCTTCCGTTCTTATGCAAAACACAAAAAATATGTTTTTGAACTGTTTTTGTCCATGCAGAGAAACAAGTATTTCTTATTATCATTGAAAACAGTTGTGCTGTGTAATTTGTGGCTACAATTTTTAGGATTATTTGATGAATTTTAAGTTCAAAATAACAGCTTTTATTTGAAATGGAAATCTTTTGTCACATAAAAGTCTGTCACGTTTGATAAATTGAATGCATCCAGATTGTTTAACACTAACCATTATGTATTAATATTTTATACATACAATTGTTAAACATACTTTTAGGTAAACTTAAAGTAAAGAAAATGCAGCTTAATTTCAAGCAGAAACATTTTAATAAGCTAATTATCATTTCTTATTTCTTTATTTAGATTTTGAGATAAAATTTGACTCTGACATTTCAATATCATGTGATCATGTAATCCATGCTATTAAAGTCAAGATATATATATATATATATATATATATATATATATATATATAAATTGTTCTTTTTGTGTGTGTTCTGCAGAAAAAGGAAGCCATTGGAGTTTGGATCTTTGAGGAATTATGACAAAAGTTTAATTTTTGGGGGTGAACCAATCCCTTTAAGACATTGATATTCCTACAACTTTTGCTCCCACTATTTTCAGAGTTTGTAAATCAATTTTCTAAACTTCAAAAATATACTTATTTTATATCTGTCAGCTAGTGAATCCTGACAGTTATGATGATAATCTGAAACTTTCTACTCTACAATGAGATAAACATATTAAGCTAATTTAGACCATGTGGTTGTTAAATACATTTGGTTCTTAAAGGTATAGTTCACCCAAAAAAAGAAAATCCTGTTGGTTTTTACTCTCATGCTGTTTTAACCCCATAAGTTTGACTTTCTTGAATAGAACACAAATTTAGCAGAATTTGCTCAATTTCTTCACGTTGAACAAATATGGGTCAGATTTGGAATGACATGAGGATGAATAAAAGACATCATCTGAGCTATCCCTTTTAAGCATCTCAAATTAGTTGAGCTATTTGTGTCAGTGTGTTTGAATGTTTGCTACGTCATGAAACGAGCACCAGAAGCCCGTCCAGCTTTCTAGCTGATGACACAAGCATGGGAGCACAAAATGTGATTACATTTCCTAAATTTCTCCAACTGTGCAGCCTGCGAAAACTCTCTCGAGTGTCACTAACAGGAGAATTATTCTCTTCAATAAGTAGCAAATGAGCTGTCTTTCTTAAATCCAGACTTCTGCGCTCGTTCTTTGGAGATTTCTCTTTGAAAGGACGTTGGAAGTAAAGAATGGGATAAGCTTGGATTGCAGGAGGGGAATACATTGCTCATTTCAAACTGCTCATATGAAATGTGAATCCTGATCGCATGACACTCTATTAGTGTTGACTGCTGGTTTTCATATGCAGGGGAACAATGTAAGCTAATTTGTATGGTTATGGCCGTGTTCGGAATAGCATAATACTATATTAATAATCAGTTTGCATGAGAAATCTACTGGGTGCATCTAATCGAAGATGTCCAGGTCATAATTCAACCAAAAAATGAAATAAAATATATGAAATAAGACATTATATTTTCATAATTTAAAGCCTATTTTAGGACCATTGATATATTTTTCATGACAATTAAGAAGTTTTCCCTCTCAAAATTCTGATGTAAAATGCATTCTGATGTATTATGATAACTTCCTGAAACTTTTTTTATAGGTAGTATAAAAATGCTACCATCATGCACACACTCATTCAAAAATTTGGGGCTGTCAAGAATTTGAAAATATTTTTGAAAATAAGTATTTTGTATTCACCAAGGCTTCATTTGTTTGATAAAAAAATACAGTAAAAACAGTAAAATTTTACAATGTTATTACAATTTAAAATATCTGTTTTTTATTATATCAATTTATCCCTGTTTTTTTTGTGCATACCGTGATATTTTTAAGATGCTCTGATGGGAAGAAAGTTCAAAAGAACAACATTTATTTGAAATAGAAATATTGTGCAACATTACAAAAAACTTTTCACTTTTGAAAAATTTATTACATCCTTGCTGAATAAAAGCATTCTTATATTTCAAAGAACAGAATGGACCCCAAACTGTTGAATGGTACTATGCAAATATTTTAAACATTTTAAAATGAGTTAATATTAATATATATATATATATATTTTTTTTTTTACCTATATACTCTGTATGTATTGATATTATTATAAATATTTTTTTTTTAAGAGTTTGTGTTAAAATGTGACCCAGACATGTTCTTGAAAAGGTTTCATAAGATTTGCCAAAATATGCAGTATTTAATAGGGCAAAAAAATACAAACTCAATCTTCCATTCCCAGTGATGAATTAACCAGCTGTGATTTTTAACATCTCATTCTTCACTATTTGAAACACACATTTATCCATAAATTGGAAAGCAAGCAGTAAGCAGCACACTAGTATTCCACTCCGAACAAAGCCCATATCTGTTCATTATGCCACTTGTGTCACATGAAATTATCAATGATCTGAATGAAAGTGCTGCAGGTTAATACAGGACCCAAAACATCAACGCATCTCTGAAGAGAAAACACATAGCCAGTCCTCACACCCAGCCTTCTGTTCTTCTGCAGAAGCCGCTCAGATGGAATATTGATATGAGCCATTTTTCACCCAGCAGTCTGCCTGAGCTCCCTTCCCCATGGCCAAGGTTAATTAGCAGTCATTAAAGAAGAAATATACGCTTTCCTCCTCTGGCGGGAATGAAAAACGAAGGTGCGGATGATTCATAGATGGCAGCCAAGTGAGAGGACAGTCCGTTAGCCTGTCGCCATAGTGATAGAGACTGGGAGGTAATGGTCACCAATGTGGGGATGTTTAATTGCTTGAAGATTCCTTCAGGTTCCTTTCAACACACTTGATTAATGGTGCAATCCATCCCCACAAGGAGGGCTTTTGAATATGAATGGCCACCCAACCTGAATTACTGTATACTCAGGGAAGTTTTGTTCGTCATATTAGATACTAACAGTCTAACACACGTCCTTGGGAAATGCATACGGTCTGTAACCTTATTAAAGTCGCACTGCTGCAATGTCGAATTGAACTCAGATTGTGTGGAGTCCCGAATGACTGGCTGAGGGAATCGATGTTTTTTAGACCTCTGACCTGCATTCTCACAATTCTTTATTTTTGACACATGAGGACTTATTCGATTTAGCTGATAAGGACACTATCCCGTCAGACAGCACACTAACGGTCAAGACTATTTTGTAGTCAAACTGCTTGCCTGATTGTACCTTACGCTTTAATTGTCAAAAAGAACACTTCTTATATACTTAATGAGAGATAATTTAAAGTCGACATGAAATTTGCTCACAAGCCTTTTTACTTTTGTAATGTAATCTTGTCAACCAAATTACTGACAAAATGTTTGTTTACAAAGAGCTTTTTTTTACCATTTTCTCTATTATAGTGAAAATAAAAATGAAAAATTTGCATCATGATGATAATTGAATGGTTCTTTTTTAACTAAAAATGACTGGAAATGATAAAAAACAGCAGAATGTTACCAATGAACTAACAATGATTTTGAGGACCAATCTCAATTCAATCTCAATAGAAAAATTTCATTCAGATCAACTGAACGAAAACAAGTAAACTGAAGTGCTTTAGCATTTGGCGAAGTAATCATCTGATATAAAATTATATATAAAATGTTTGAATATTTGGTTTAATTTTTGTCAACTAAATTGTCAACAGAAATTAGAAGTGATTTTATAAGAAAACTGCTAAACTTAAAGATTTTTTTTTAAATGACAAATAACCATGACAATCAACAGGTGTAAAATGTATGCATTCCAATATATACAATTCTGGATGAAAGAAACATATATCATAACCAATAATTAAGAATGATTTCCCACAAATTATTATTTTATGGCCACGTTTTACTAATTTACATTTACATTTAGTCATTTTTATCCAAAGCGACTTACAATTGGGGAATACATAAAGCGATTAATCTAGAAGAGGCAAACAGACAGAGGAAGTGCCCATAACACCAAGTCTCAGGCATTGTTCAAATAAGTACAAGCTAGCAAGGGAAGGAGAGAAAGAGAAAGAGAAAGATCGTTGAAGACCAGTCGTGCCGCCGCATTCTGAATCATTTGTAGAGGTTTGATTGTGTTTGATGGAAGTCCAGGCAGAAGAGCATTGCAGTAGTCCAGTCTAGAAATGACAAGGGCCTGGACAAGAAGTTGTGCAGCATGCTCTGTCAGAAAGGGCCTGATCTTTCTGATGTTGTGTAGTGCAAACCTGCAAGATCGAGCAGTCTTCGCAATGTGGTCTTTGAAGGTCAGCTGGTCATCAAAGATTACACCAAGATTTCTGACTGAAGCTGATAGGGTAATTGTTGATGAACCTAACTGAATCGTGAAGTCATGCTGTAGAGTTGGAGTTTCAGGGAAGACAAGAAGCTCAGTCTTTGCCAGATTGAGCTGTAGATGATGTTCTTTCATCCATGCTGAGATGTCCGCCAGGCAGCCTTAGATCCGTGCAGCTACCGTTGGATCATCTGGTCGAAATGAGAGATAGAGCTGTGGGTCATCAGCGTAGAAATGGTAGGAGAAGCCATGTGCCTGTATGATGGGAGCCAGTGATGTAGTGTATGTGGAGAAAAGGAGGTGTCCAAGAACCGATCCCTGGGGAAACCTAGTGACCAATTTATGTGCTTTGGATACCTTCCCTCCCCAGGCCACCCTGAAAGACCGACCAGTGAGATACGATTCAAACCAGCGAAGTGGAATTCCAGTGATGTCCAGTGATGAGAAGGTGGACAGGAGGATCTGATGATTGACAGTGTCAAAAGTGGCAGACAGATCCAGCAGAATGAGGACTGATGATTTGGAATCGGCTCTTGCAATTCGCAGGGCTTCAGTGACTGAGAGTAGCGCAGTCTCAGTTGAATGGCCACTCCTGAAACCTGACTGTTTAGCGTCCAGTTTGTTGTTCTGTGAAAGAAACAATGAGACCTGGTTGAAGACAACTCGTTCGAGTGTTTTGGCTATGAATGGAAGGAGAGAGACAGGTCTGTAGTTTTCTAAAAGAGAAGTGTTTAATGTAGGTTTTTTGAGCAGTGGTGTTACCCGAGCCTGCTTGAATGCAGTGGGGAAGATGCCTGTGAGGAGAGATGTGTTGATGATGTGTGTGAGTGCTGGTAAGAGTATGAGAGAGATTGCTTGGAGAAGGTGTGAGGGAATTGGGTCTAGAGGACATGTTGTAGGATGGCTGGAGAGGAGAAGTTTGGATACTTCCGCCTCAGTGAGGGGACAGAAGGAGAAGATGGGAGTTTGAGCAGTGGATCTAGTTGGTTGGAGGTCCTGTGTGAGTGGAGGTGAAAACTGACTACTGATTGCTTTAGTTTTCTCTGTAAAAAAAAGTTGCAAAGTCATCAGCTGTGATAGAAGTGGTGGGAGGTGGTGAAGGTGGACAGAGGAGAGAATTAAATGTTCTGAAGAGATTATGCATATCTGGAGCATTGTTGATCTTGTTATGGAAATGTGACGATTTGGCAGTGTGGACTTCAGCGGAGAAAGATGAAAGCAACGATTTATACATACTCAGGGCCGACGGATCGTTTGATCTTCGCCATTTTCTCTCTGCCGATCGGAGTCTGGTCCGATGTTCACAAAGAACATCAGATAACCAGGGGTTAGAAGGGGCAGTCCGTGCTGGCCTGGAGGAGAGAGGAAAATGCCGTCTAGACAAGAGGTTAAGGTAGAGCATAAAGAATCATTAGCAGCATTCACATCCAGAGATGAGAAATGGGTAGGTGAGGGAAGAGAGGAGGATACTACAGAGGAAAGATGGGAGGGAGAAAGGGAGCGTAGGTTTCGTCTAAAAGTAACTGGTAAGGGGGTTGGTGGCACCCGGGTAGCAAAGTGTAATGTGAATTTAATGAAGAAATGGTCAGAGATATGTAGTGGTTGTACCAGAATGTTATCTGCAGTACAATCGTGTGTGTAAATTAAATCAAGTTGGTTGCCTGATTTGTGAGTGCAAGTAGTGGTAAGGCGTTTGAGATCAAATGAAGCTAGGAGTGAATGGAAGTCTGTAGCATAAGGCTTTTCTAGATGAATGTTGAAATCACCAAAAACTAAGAGTGGAGTTCCATCCTCCATGAAAGAGGACAGCAACCTGTCCAGCTCCTCAAGGGCTGGGGCTAGAATTTGGCCAGGGGGACGGTAAATTACCACAATCTGGAGTTGTATAGGAGCCATTACAGTAATCGCATGAGATTCAAATGAGTTGTAATCGCATAGGGGAGAGTGGGTTGAGTATTTCCAATTATTTGAAATGAGCTGCCCCCACCCCGGCCAACTTGACGTGGGGTGTGAGAGAAAGAGAAATTGTTAGAGAGGGCAGCTGGGGTTGCTTAATCTTCTGGACGAATCCAGGTCTCAGTCAAGCCCAAGATGCTGAGAGTGGATTGTAAAGAAAAAGCGGAAATGAAGTCTGCTTTGTTGACAGCTGACTGAAAATTCCAGAGAGCCATGGAGAAAGAAAGAAAGAGGTGTAGTAGAAGATGTAGGAAAAGGGCGTAGGTTAGCAGGATTACGTTGCCGTCTGTGTGTGATGTTAGAGCATGGTCGAGAGCCAACCGGAATGGGTTTGAAACACATGATAGCGGTGGAAGGATAGAGGATAGCAAAGGAGAGTGTGTGAGGGAAGGGGGGGAAAATTATACTTAAATACGTTGCCGGTGTCGTTGCTCGGGTAAAGTCGCGCAGGAAAAAGTCACCTGTCTTTACACTCGTCTGTCTTCACACGAGGATGCTGAACGCTTCCGCAGACGCTTCTAATTACCAGTAAGTGCAATCAAAAATATCAACCTCTACGAAAATGCAGACTATAAATAAGTATTTCTATTCGTTAAACGACATGCAATTTGGCACCATAGGATGAATTAAGTGATATTCACCCCAACAAAAGGAATATAAAAAATATAATAATTTATTCCAGCCTTATGCAGGTGTTCTAGAGAACTCGTAGTATTAAATGTTACTACTATGTATTACTATCTGTACGTAAGTAGTTGTTTGTTAGCATGTGTGTTTGGCGGTGTTCTTTTTTAGGATTACTGATAAACTACTGGCGTTTGATTTGTTATCTATTTTAATTTACATAAATTATGTATTAATTTAATATGTCTTTTTTAGGTATTTTCTTTAGTTTTAGTTTTAATAAATTGTATTTATTTTAGTAACGTTACTTCAACATACTACATGGAAATTAAATAACATATATATATATATATATATATATAGGTGTTTGGCTTAGTGTCATGTTAGAATTATTTTTATACCTTTTGTTGTTTTAATATTTTGAAATGTTTTTAGCTTTATTTTTTGTTTCCATTTAAATGTTTAGTTTTGAAATGTTATGCATTTGTCATTTTATTTAATTTCTCAATTTTCTTAAATGTGTGTATATAGTATAGTATTTATAGAGTTTTAACTTATAGTTGTAGTTACTTTTTCTTATTTGTAATTTACGTTAACGCGTTATTAACGCATTGACTTTGACAGCACTAATATATATAGCGTAAATGAGTACACCCCCTTTGAAAAGTAACATTTTAAACAATATCTCAATGAACACAAAAACATTTTCCAAAATGTTGACAAGACTAAGTTTTATATAACATCTGTTTAACTTATAACACAAAAGTAAGGTTAATAATATAACTTAGAGAACAACATTTTCAGTTTTACTCAAATTAGGGTGATGCAAAAATGAGTACACCCCACTGAAAGTCTCTGGAGCAAAGCTAAATTTTAGACTACAAATGTCTAATTTAACAAGAATTCAACCACAGGTGAGTCTAATTATTCATTACACAGGTGACAGTTGACTATAAAAGGGTGTTACTTGAAGAAAACCCCTTCCCATTTCATGCTGTCAGCAATGGCACCACATGGAAGAGAAATGTCACAAGACCTGAGAAAGAAAATAATTTCTTTACACAAGAAAGGTGAAGGCTACAAGAAGATCAGCAAAGCTTTACGTATCAGTCAGAATACTGTAGCAAAAGTGGTACAAACATTTAAAAGATGGAACTGCAACCATCTCACAGAGACGCCCAGGTCGCCCACGGAAGTTAACACCTCGTCAGAGCGTCTTCTGATGAGAAAGGTTGAAGAAAATCGACATGCAAGTTCACTGCAGTTATCTAAAGAAGTAGAAAGCCAAACTGGGGTGACTATTTCCCGTGACACAATACGGCGTACACTGCAGAGGAATGGCATGCGTGGGTGCCGTCCACGAAAGAAGCCTCTCCTAAAGCCCAGGCACAAAAAGCCCGCCTAGATTTTGCCAGGGCCCATGCTGACAAAGATGAAGACTACTGGGACTCTATACTCTGGAGTGATGAGACCAAGATAAATGTTTTTGGAACTGATGGCTTCAGAACTGTATGGTGTCGCAAAGGTGAGGAATACAAAGAAAAATGCATGGTGCCTACAGTGAAACATGGTGGTGGCAGTGTCCTTATGTGGGGCTGCATGAGTGCTGCTGGTGTCGGGGAGCTGCATTTCATTGATGGCATCATGAATTCACAAATGTACTGCTCTATACTGAAAGAGAAGATGCTACCATCACTCCGTGCCCTTGGTCGTCGTGCACTTTTCCAACATGACAATGATCCTAAACACACATCTAAGGCCACTGTTGGATTTCTGAAGAAGAACAGGGTGAAAGTGATTCAGTGGCCAAGTATGTCTCCTGATCTGAACCCAATCGAACACCTATGGGGAATTCTGAAGAGACAAGTTGAGCATCACTCTCCATCCAGCATCCAATCTCTAAAAGAGGTCATTCTTGAAGAATGGAAAAAGATAGATATGGCAAAATGTCACCAACTTCAAATTCCATGCCTAGAAGACTTGGTGCTGTCATTAAAAATCATGGAGGCCATACAAAGTACTAGATTTAGTAGTTTTTGTTGTGGGGTGTACTCATTTTTGCATCACCCTAATTTGAGTAAAACTGACAAATGTGTAATCTAAGTTATATTATTAACCTTACTTTCATGTTATATTAAACTTAGTCTTGTCAACATTTTGGAAATGGTGTTTGTGTTCATTGAGATATTGTTTACAATTTTACTTTTCAAAGGGGGTGTACTCATTTACGCTGAGCACTGTATATAAGTGGGTGAGTGTGCCTGTACAAACCACCTGTAGTAACACACTCTCCTTTATTCGCACTAGACACTTTTCACACACTACTGTGTGTGTACATAATCCCACAAAAGACTCAATAATATATGTGTTTACATGCTCATGCAATACAAATTGTCTTGGGTTACTCGCGTAACCCTTGTTTTCTGAATAGGGAACGAGATGCTGTGTAAGCTAAGATGCTTTAGGAATGCCCCACGGGTGTGCCGATTGTCTGAAACCCTTATAGAAACAGGCCAATTAATTGGCTGATGGCGCGAATGCTGTCACCAATGTTCTTACGTCGCCTCCTTATACTGACAAATGCGCCCTCTGCTCCTCAGATTTCTCTGTCAAATAGGCTCCTGTCGGCAGCATGAGGAGCTTGGCAGCAAACGCAGCGTCTCGTTCCCTATTCAGAGAACAAGGGTTACGCGAGTAACCCGAGACGTTCTCTTCCATAGGTTCACTCAACGCTGCGTAAGCTAAGATGCTTTGGGAACGATATACCAAACACCAAACAAGCTAAAAACACTGCCCTATCTGGCCCGATTACGAACCAGACAGCATACACGGCTGGTTCAAGCAGATAAGACCTGGAAACCCGGAGCCGTGTCAAGATCCAAGTTATAGAACCTGATAAAAGTGTGTGGAGAGGACCATCCTGCTGCTACACAAATATCTTCTAGAAGAACCCCTCTAAAAAGAGCTTGAGAGGAAGCCACACTTCTAGTAGAATGCGCCAGAACGCTTAGAGGTGAAGAAAGACCACGCACCTCATAAGCCAGCGAAATAGCGTTCCCCACCCAGTGAGAAATTATGTGCTTCGATGTGGCAAGCCCACAGCAGCCAGCACCAAAACATACAAACAACTGGGGATATTTCCTCCAATGGCTGGAGTGGTCCACATAGATCTTCAAAGCTCGGACAGGACAGAGCATGTGCCTTTCATCCTCGCCTGAAGCAGAAGGAGGATAGAAATAGTGAAGTGTGACCACCTGAGAGCGAAACGATGCGTATAAAACCTTGGGAACGTAGCCAGGCCTAGGCCATTAGGTCACCTTGACCAAACCCGGGGTGAAGTCCATACACATCTTGCTGACAGAGAGAGCTTGTAAGTCCCCAACTCTTTTCAAAGACGTTAGCACCAACAAAAGAGTAACATTGAGAGTCCGAATCTGTTTTGGAGCTGACTCTAAGAGCTAAAATGGAGCTACCATTAGACCCTCAAGGATGACTAAATAAATCCTTAAGGGGGTAGCAGCTGCCACTGTCGCAGCTTCTCTTGCAGGAACTCCAGCACTGGACCAATAGGGCAGCAGACTGGGTCCACTGCTTGGGCTAAACACCAAGACTCCATTTGGAAGAGTACAGCTTCCTAGTGGAGGGGGCTCTGTCACTAGAGATAGTCTCCTGAACCTCAGCAGGAAGACCAGAAGTCAAAACATGTGGCCCTGGAGGGGCCATACCCACAGCTTCCAGATCTCAGGTTGAGGGTGCCAGATCTTGCCCTGAAGCTGAGAGAGCAGGTCCTGCCTGATCGGAATCTCCCAAGGGGACCGATACAGAATAGGAATCAGCTCTGTGAACCACCAAGAAGAGTGGATGGTCAGAATGAGGCTACAAGTAGGAGACGGACACCACTCTCGCCCTTATCCTGCACAGAACTGCCGGAATCAACTTGATTGGTGGAAACACGTACAGCCTCATGTCCGGCCAAGGGTGAGCGAATGCATCTATACCCAGAGGTGCCGGGGAACTCAGGGAGAACCAAAGTGGGCATTGGGATGACTCCTGCGACGCAAAGAGGTCCACTTCCACTTTTGTCGAACAAATCCAAAATCTGGGCTACTGTTTGATGGTTCAACATCCACTCCCCCGACCTGAGCTTCTGTCTCGAAAGAAAGTTGGCTGCGAGGTTCAAGACTCCTGGGATGTGAACCGCTCTCAAGGAGAGGAACTTGTCCTGAGCCCAAAGGAGGAGACGGCGTGCATACCTGATTTGGGTGCATGACCATGAACCCCTTGGTGATTTATATGGGATACTACCCCCATGTTGTCTGTCCTGACAATCACATGACACCCCCTGAGTGAGGGGAGAAAGTGAATCAGTGCCAGGAAGACGGCTCTCAGCTCCAGGCATTTTATGTGCCTGTCCAAACCCCGCATGCCGGTCTGCCCTTGAAGACCACGCCCCAGCCTGTCAAGGATGCGTCCATCGTGACCATTTGGCGACGCTGAATTGCACCCATTCTGAATACACTCTGGAGAAAAAGGGGATCCCACCAAATTAAAAGGGTGCGAAAGCAACTGTGCGACACCCTTACTAGTCGAGTGGCTGGTCCTGTGGAGTGGACCCCTGAAAGTTTAATCCACCAAATGAACGGCCTCATGTGGAGCAACCCCAGGGGCAGCTCAGGGGAGGCTGCGGCCATGAGGCCTAAGAGCCTGTGACAAGTACTCACGGAGACATGATGGTATAGCTTAAAGCGGGCCAAGCATGTATTGAGGCTAGAAATTCGAGCAGGAGCCAGATGAGCCTGCATTTGAACAGAAACCAAGTGGACTACCAAAAACACAGTTTGTTGAGAAGAGAACACTCTTCTTGGTGTTCATTCTGAGGCCCAGAGCACAAATGTGGCGGAGGACGACATCCCTGTAACGGCTCACTGACTCCCTGTAGTGGGCCAGAATGAGCCAATCGTCCAGATAATTAAGTACACGAATGCCCTGGAACCACAAAGGGGCCAGAGCAGCATCTATGCACTTTGTGAACGTCCTCAGTGCCAAAGCCAGGCCAAAGGGAAGAACCTTGTATTGGTAAGACTTCCCTCCAAAAGCAAGCCGAAGGAACTTCCTGTGCTGCCAAATTATCTGAATAAGAAAATAGGTAAATTTCTGGTCAACAGTGACAAACCAGTCTCCCACTCGAATCTGTGACATAATAGTCTTCAACATCAACATTTTGAACTTCACTTTGTAAAGGGAGAGGTTCAGATGACACAGGTCTAAAATAGGTCATAGACCGCCGTCACTTTTTGGTACAAGAAAAAAGTGACTGAAAAAGCCTTGTTCCAGGTCCGATTGAGGGACTTCCTCTATTGCCCCCTTAAGGAGGACAGATGACAGTTCATGCTGTTGCACAGAAGCCTTTGAGGCGCTGCTTACTACTATCAGGTCAACCCCGTCGAAGCAGGGGGGATTGCGGCCAAGCGGAAGTGTGTAGCCAGACCGAAATGTGTGGAGAACCCAAGGCAATACCCCTGGTAGACGCTCCCATTCGTGAAAGAGATGCGATAAAGGAAGCAGAGTGTTGTAGTCCAGAAGACATACTTGTGTTGGGGTGTCGAGAAGGTCTGGAGGGGGGCGATGTCATCCACCACAAAGGAATGCCTTTGAGCCAGGGTGCTGCTCCTACTGGCGGTCTCCTTCCTGTGCAAGGAGCGCTCTCAAGACAAGGAGGTGGAGGAGGTGTTAGAGTCCTCCTAGGCATAAACTTCCTGAGGGTAGCTTACTGAGACTTGGTGGACTGAAACTTCTCCACCACAGAGCTGACTGCCTTCCCAAATAGTCCAGTTTGAGAGATGGGGGCGTCGAGGAGAAAAACGTTCTCCTTCTCACAAATCTCTGTGAGATTAAGCCAGAGGTGGCACTCTGCAGATACCAAGCCCGCCATAGAGCGTCCTACAGCATGAGCAGTGTGCTTAGTGGCTCTCAGGGCCAAGTTCGTGGCTTTAAGGAGCCCCTTTTTTTTCTCTTTTCGCCACCCTCATCCATCTCTTTGAATATATCTGCCTGGTAGGCTTGGAGGATGGCCATAGTGTGGAGGGCCATGCCTGCCTGACTAGCTGCAATGTAGGACTTCCCGATAAGGGCAGAAGTGGTCCTACATGGTTTGGTTGGAAGGAGGGGGCGGGAGTTCCATGAAGGCACCAAAGATGGTGAGAGGGTTGAGAGGCTAGCGTGTCCTCGATCACCGAAATGGCGGTAATACCCTGCCCCACGGAACCCACTAGGTTGGTGAAGTCAGCGGCTGCCATGTTAGTAAGGCGGGAGGAGAAAGGCTGTTTCCAGGATCTGGAGATCTCGTGATGCAGATCGCTAAAAAATGGTAGCTTCCTCCATTCAGGCCTTGAATTTGGGCTGTTAAGGAACTGCTCTTCGAGTTTAGTTGACTGAAATTCGCGGGGCTCGTCGGGTCAATTAATGGAGAGCATTTCAGTGGCACGCAAAAGCATGTCCACGAGCTGCAAAAGGCCGTGCTTCCTGGCCGCTAGGCGGGAGAGCATCGGCTAAATCGGGCCTGAAATCCTCAGAGTCAGCTGTTGCTGTGAATAAGATGTCATCTAGCCTGAAGGAAACGACGTTGCATGCCTCCGGGCTAGGACATGTATACGAATGCGCGAATTCTACCGGAGAATTCATGTGCTCAGGCGAGAGAAGGAGAGAAAGGGCGAGGCCCCTCTGCTCACTCTCCATCGCCTCGAGCTCCATATCCAAGCCCCAGGTTCGTGAATTCACGGAAGGCCTCAGCGACCTCCAGAGCACGACGGGTAAAAACAGATGACTCCCTCTCAAAAACCGCAAGCCTAGTGCAGAGGGTTTGGAGGCGGAAGTTTTTGCAGAATTTGCATTTCTATATGCCGTAAACCACTTCGCACGCGTGTTAAAAAAAAACATACATTTAAAACACTTACTGAGCGGGTCGTCGAGAACACGGCGGCTGACAGCGACGATACTCCATGGCACTTCACCGCGAGGAGAACAGAGATCCAATTCTGCATTCGCCAAAGTGCAAGCAAAGAAATCCCAAGAGAAAACAATCGAAATCGGGCCAGAAAAATTGCAACAGAAGGGCTAATATGGCCGCTTCGTGAAGGCAAATAAATCTGAGGTGCAGATGGCGCATTCGTCAGTATAAAGTCTGATTTATACTCTATGCATCCGCAAGTTCGCTTGGGTGTGTGCGCCAAATATGATGTCATCGCGGTGTTGGCGGTAGTTCGCTTTGAGTGCACGCAACGTCTTTTCACGTGGCGGTGTGCACAACATTTTTTGTAACTTTCCGTGCAGCTCCGCTTCCAAAGATGCATGATTTCTGGGCGATTCTAGCCGAACATACACGTCTGTGCCGGCATTTGTGTTAAACAGAAGCAGTTTAATGTGAAGTTCAAACTCTAACAGGTGCTTTTTGACGCTTTGATGGTAAACAATGCTTAGTTTAGTTATTTTTTTTGCATAGGTTGTCCAAGGCTTTTGAATTCAAGTACGTTTTATTTGATTGTATACAAATTGAATTGGAAGTAAAATAGACTCTGTTTATACACTATTTGCTTAAAGTTGTCTTGTGTTTGTCTCGCACCCTGTCGTTTCAAAGAATATTTTAATGGCGAACACGTCAAGTATAAAAGCCTCGTCCGTTTGAGAAGGTGCGCGTGCAATCAGCGGAGGCTCGAAAAGTGGAGCCAGGCGATAGTATAAATCAGCCTTAAGGAGGCGACGTAAGAACGTTGGTGACTGAATCCATGCCATCAGCCAATGAAGTGGCGTGATTCAGACAATCGGCACACCCAGGGGGCATTTCCAAAATGTTGAGTATTAGCGTTGAGTGAACCTATGAAAGAGAACATCTTACACTGTTCCCCAACCAGTTGCTTGACTTATGATGTTTCTCTTTGCACATGTACATTATTCATGTGAAGCATTTGTATAGTTTGCATTTTTTTAGTCTATGTATAGGTTAACATTTATATATAGTTTATTTATAATCAAATCTGTCAGTAGGTTAGTTGTTTATAGTGTTTTTACTTCATTGTTGTATGTCTGCATTTATGTAGCTCCTGTGAGGCATGACATTTCGTTCCACTGCATTACATTTACATTTACATTTAGTCATTTAGCAGACGCATTTATCCAAAGCGACTTACAATTGGGGAGTACATAAAGCGATTAATCTTGAAGAGGCAAACATGCAGAGGAAGTGCCAATAACATCAAGTCTCAGGCTAGCAAGGGAAGGAGAGAAAGATAAAGAGAAAGATGAAGATTTTGAAAAAAGTTAAAGACTTTTTTTTGTCTTTTTTTTTGTCTTTTTTTTATGTAGTCAAGTAGAGTTGAAAGAGATGAGTTTTCAGTTGTTGCTTGAAATTTGACAGGGAGCATGTACTGCATGTACCCACATGTAGCGGAATGACAATAAAGCTCAACTTGACTTGATTTGACTTGACTATAAATACAATGTGACATATTTAGATATTAAAGGTAGGGTAGGTGATTTCATTCAAAACCATTTTTGTTATGCTGTTTGAAAGTCTCTTCACATGCCGATAGCAATAATTAAGTGATCTAAATCTATTTATATACATTTATATAATCTGTGGAAGGTGAAGGACCATAAAATGTTCATCCAATCATATCTCTAAGTCCGAGGTCCATGATAGACTGTCTTACCTGTCTATCAACGTATGTATTTTCACAATTCTGCACACCCTGTTTGGACAGACATGATTCGTCATCAGTGCAGTCCATTTCTGCAGAGCGAGTGAGAATGGAAGGCGTTATAGTAATATTATGCGCTTTGTACTGTAATTGTTTTCTGACCGTTGAATGAGACATGAGCTAATCTGACAGCACTGAACTCATCCCTCATTGTGGCTGGTTAGCCTCTGGTCTGTGTTCATGTATTTTGGAGGGGGTGGCTTTGGAGAGTGATATGCAGGGAGGGAGGGTTCTTATGCTTTCAAAGCTAACTTGCTATTGTTAGCCCCTCTGAAACCACCCACCCTACTTTTAAAAATGAGATTGAACCATTGAGAAAAAAAGGATGGGATTATCAATCAAGAATTTAATGTATTGCAAAGAATCTTATTTTTAACTCTGGAAGAAGAATCTGAATAATCACTCCCAATAATACTTGGAAGGTGTGGTATGAAAATAAACAGGGTCCGCTTTGATTTCATGTCGACTTTAAGACTGAATTGTTTAAAGGGAAAGAAATCTAAAAGAAATGCCTGTAGAAAAAAGGCACCCAACTCTATATCATAGTGGCACATAAAAGCGGTAAATAGCCATACTCGTGACCTATATGCTAATGAATGTAATATGAGGACGAAAATAACATCACTGTACAGTAATGTGCTCATTGGAGACAGCAAGCTGTTGATTTACTTGAGACACACAAGCGGTTAAATAGGTTTTCTATCACTATTAGAATATGGAGCTCTTCGTTGTCAATAGCTGATGTGCAGTTCGCTGTGGTTGGGCCGCTGGTGGGTGAATGCGACATGGCCGATGTGGTCCATCGTTTTTCCTGTCGATGTTTTCCTGAATGCCCTGAGAGCGAGAGTGCCAAGACGAAAGATCCCACCGCACCAATTAAACCACATCAAATTAGCCGGACTGTCCATGATTGGCTGCTGGAGTGAGGATAATGGAGTAAAGAAATCGAAACTATGAGAAAGTGAGAAAGAAGGAACCGAATACACAAGATAGCGACGAGTATGGAGAGATAGGGTACTATCGTAATGTCATCCCTGTCAGAGACCTCATCCTGGTTCGGAGCTGATAATGACTGTGAGCTCGGAAAAATGATCTTGCTGCTTTTTCACAACAAACCTTCCTGGTTTATGCAGGGTGGAAGATTTCTTCTTATCTCTGTGAGTCTACACAGGAGCCGAAGACACTCCTGGTGGCGCGGCGTCTCTGGTTTTCCAGTTCACAGCAACAGCGTTTGAGTCCTTCAGCTGAGGCAGCCGTGGATTGAAACTCAACAACTCGCTTCAAACGGCTCAAGCTTTCAGTTCTGAAACCGTCTTGTACATTTCGACCTCAAGTTGTGTCAGTGTGCCAAACAGACAAGCACCAAAGAGTTTATGTTGGTCGCTGGGAATACTAAAAGGTTGTTTGATTGAGGATGAGAGGTGGGCTTCACAACTTTGTGATTTGATGGCTTACTTGTTTTGTCTCAGAGCACTTTGGGGAAGACAAAACAAAATGAGAGTTAGACACCATTTCCTCAAGGATATATAACTATTGCTTGCAAGGCAGTAAAAGAACAGTGTTCAAATTTTAGGTGCAGTTTAGGACACTAAATGTGCTTCTTATTGTTAGTCGGCTGCACGCAGGAATCAATAGGCACACTAGATTCCAAAACCTAGTGAACTGCCTAGGCAGCAATTTAAGGTATTATGGGTCTGCCATTGACATTAACTCTGTTCCAATAGGTAGGCAGCATAATTATATTAGCATCGCATGAATCCTTAGTGGACAAGAATGCATTGCAAGCAGTCCAATTAATCCAAAATGGTGGACAAGTGAGAGAAATGTCAATCGTAAGCATATTTCTAATTCATTTAAGAAAAGCATAGCTACAAATTGTTTAAAATTATTAAATATTTTTTTGTGATATGCTCATTTATGCCTATTAGAGTATCCCACATTATGCCAGGAAGACAAACCCATTTAAAAATCACAATTAATCACAATTGTTCATTTTTCAAACTTTAATCCAAAACCAATTATTAAAAGAATTATAAAAAAGGCAATTTCAAGTATAATATAATAAAATATAGAAAATTATGTCAAATATAAATTTAAGATTAATTATATTACATTTATACATAAACTACCTTTTCAAAGTTTTGGGTGAGTAGGATTATATTTCTTATTTAACAAAAGTCTCTTATGCTCACCAGGACTGAATTTATTTTATTAAGTACTTTAAAATTACAGTAAATATAGTAATATTCAGAAATATTACAATTTATAATATATTTAATATACTGTATTTAATAAAAAATATAATTCTAATATTCTGATTTGCTAGTCAAGAAACATTTCTTATTATTATCAATGTTGAAAACAGTTCATATTTTGTGGAAATCGTGATGCCATTTTTTTCAGGATTCTTTGATAGAAAGTTTCCAAACAAACAACAATAATTACTCTCACATTTGATTAGTCTAATGCATCCTTGCTTAATAGAAGTATTGATTTACGTATAAAAACTGACCACAAGTTTTTGAATGTTATTTGTACATTAAAAATATAAATATACTGTATATATTTTAATTACTCAATTCGAAAGATACTGTATGAAGTTTACAACAACAAAAAACAGTGCACATTAGATAAATAGAGTCTGAACGGTCCAGGCTTTCAGAAGTTTAATACTTTGGTTTAACGGTTTAGATCAAACCTGAACTACAATGAGGAACATTGATACAGTGCTGCCATGCACTGTAATTAATTTAATGAACATTTCCCAAGATTGTAATCATAACATCCTATCAATGGTGAGTAAAATGGTTTGTATAAGAAAATTAAACAAAATATTTCTTAAAAAATACCAAGCAACAAAAGATCAAACTTCATGTGGTATTTTTGTATTTTCAATTCTGTCAAGCAAGCATACAAACAAGTGAACATACCTGTCCTGAGGCTAAAGCCTATTATTGCCGACAGGGGAAGGCGTAATTAGACCTTGCTGCGCAGTAGACCTCCCGTAGGGTGCTCTGGGGTACTGCATTCTGACGAGTTCTTGGCTTTGTCCTTGTTATTGTTGGGCTCATTGTCTTTGATGATGTCATACTGGCGGCAGAACAGAGCTATCACACCTGTGCACAAACAGGCATGAGGAAGTGAGAGAGAGCATGATGATTCAGAGAGTTGAAGACAGGATGGCAGAGTTGTAGTAATGGGTGAGACGCTGTCTAAAAAAATTATTGATGGATTGCACCATGATTCTGCCCCAAATAATAAACATCCCAATTATAGTCGGACTAGAACAGGATGATGAGCTGCGAAGCGGCCCGGAGTTTACGTTGTGCTAGTACTCTACCGTTGATGATTTGTTCTCTAGACTTCTCAAAGGCTTGATGTGGATTATAAAAAGGCAAGGAAGGCCTCTAAGACCCAATTATAACATTAGAAACTCTCGTCTTTTCTCTACTTTACAAGAAGGGAAGGGTTTATGACCACAGACTACAGAGCTTGAAAACTAAATAAGTAAAACTTAATGATGTTTTATATTTGCTTTTGTACATCCAAAGAGTTAGAAATGTAAAAAAACTTAAAGAATGTGAATTGAATGAAATTAGATTTGAAATAGATTTTATTTTTCTCTCAGTAATTGCTAGTAATTTTCACAATGACACTGCAACAATTGCAAAGAAATGGCAAGTAAAACAATTGATTAAATGTAAAAAAGTACAAAAACTGAAATAGTATTTTATTCCAAAATCCAAAAAACATTTTATACAGTATATCAAATATACTCAAAAATGTATAAACTTTATTCGGGCCATTCCCGAGCTCGGAGCCCTTCCCCAGGACAGCACGCCAACAATGTATTACCATACTTGCCAAATACGCATTACGTTTATCGTGCTAATATATGTAAGTGTGAAATAGGCTACGATGAATGAAAGTTTGGATGTTTTTGCGGAGTAGGATCTAGAAAAAATGTGATCGTGATTAAACCAGTAAAATGCAAAATAAATGAACAAAAACAATTGTTGAAGCTTGGGCTCCTAAACATTAAGTCACTCACACACAAAGCAGTTATTGTAAATTAATTTATCACAGATAATAGTTTTGATGTGCTCTGTCTGACGGAAACCTGGCTTAAACCAAATGATTGTATTGGTCTAAATTAATCACCAAGTTACTGTTATAAGCACGAGCCTCGTCAGACTGGTCGTGGCGGCGGTGTTGCAACAATATATAGTGATATTATCAATGTTACTCAGAAAACAGGATACAGGTTTAACTCATTCGAAATACTTATGCTTAATGTTACACTGTTAGATATGCAAAATAAATCTGTCCTATCTCTTGCTCTGGCTACTGTGTATAGACCACCAGGGCCATATACATATTTTCTAAAATAATTTGCTGATTTCCTCTCAGACCCAGGGGCGATTCTAGGATTGTTTTAATTGGGTGGCACAGGGAGGACCAAGAACCAGCCAGGGTGACCTGCTAATTTTCTGGCCAACTTGGCCCTGCCAGGTGGATTGGCTCTGACCTGCACTGTATATACCTGTCTTTGACATGGTTTCTTCTTGAAGAAACCTTAAATTGTATTGCTGCTGTTGTCCCCTTTACATTTTTTACACAAAATTCTGTAAAAAAACAACAACATATTTAATCATCTGGTTAAAGACAAAATCATTTAAATGTGAAGCTGTTCTTGGACATTGCAAATGAAAATAATTTATACATTTTATTTTATATTCTAATAATAAATCGATTTACATCATGGATGTGCAGCCGAAAAATCTGCAGCAACTGTGTGATGCTATTATGTTAGTATGGACCAAGATCTCTGAGGAAAACAAAACCTTGTTAAACCTATGCCACGAAGAACTAAGACAGTTCTGAAGTCAAAAGTGGGTCCAACCCGGTTCTAGCAAGGTGTACTTAATATAGTGACCAGTGAGTGTATATACATATACATATACATATACGCAGTACCGACGCTCCCTATACGCAGAGTATACAAATTGCGTAGGGCACCAAATCCTGGGGTGGGGGGCACCATACCAGTTGCTCAAAAAAAATAAAAAAAATAACCTGATGCAGATTCCCGCATCTGCGCTCGCGACCGCTCATTCCTCATGTTTGCGGTTGAATGGAAATTATCAAATGGACAACTGTTCCCATGAAAAGACATCAGCAATCCGGCGCCGAGAGAAGAAAAAAGTTAAAACGAAGCCCATGCATCACTTTCAGGTACATTCATAATAAACCTTTTTGGTTGTTGACGTTAATAACGTGTTTTAATGTTGGTAATAATGTCACCCCCACCGACGCATCTAATTATATTAATATTAACCATAAATAATGGTTCTCATGGCCATGGTAACCGCAAATTAACCATGGTTTTGTTACTTAAAATAATACAAAATATTAAGGTGATACTTCTTTTGTGGTTATAAAAACAAACCTAAGCCGACAGTAGACTTTCGAATGACTTATAATGCATTATATAAAAACAATGAGGCAATAAGGATTAGTTTATTAATATTTATATGGTTTCATTGAATAACATTGTTAAAATACATTATGTAATACAAAATAAACAAGTTATGTACATTACATGTTATTACACATGCCTGCAAAGGGAGCCAAAGTAATTGCTGCTGCTACACTTAGAGAACAATCAAATCCTTTATAGGCTATTGACCACACATTTAATTCAAATTTCCACTTAATCTTTCATTTTTGGTGACCTTTTTATATACATAGATGACACAGCCTCTATAATTTCTTCAACAAAAAAACATGTGGACATCACAATCCTTACAAAAATAAACCATATTTTATCTTAGTAAAACTGCTTAATTTTCTTTTGCTTGAGACCATAAAATCAATCAGACAACCATATTAATAACATATTAGGTAACTGTCGAAAGCGACAATTGTAATTTGTAAATAATACAATTTATTAATTTATTTACTTTTATATTTTATTAAAGTTCTATTTTTACTCCTATAGTAGGTGGTTTTTATTTTACTTCAATAATATTTGAGGGGCACAACAATGCAATCGTGCTTAGGGCACCCATTTGACCAGCAGCAGCCCTGCATATATATATATATATATATATATATATATAATTATTTCTATATTTTTCTATATTCATATATTTTAATTATATGTATATAATTTGAATATATTAATTAATATATTAATGAAACTTTAAAAATAAACTTAATTATAAATCTTTAAAAAAAGCTATAAACCTTTTTGTGATTTAGAAATGTTGTATTCTACAGCATTGATTCTATGACCTTCACATTATTTTTCTTCATGTGACACACATCTTTTGATCCAAGTTTGAACCGGAAAAAATCTCACTCAATCTGACATTTTCAAAATTTAATAGGTGACTTTGAAATGTGGAAATACATTTGTGTAAATAGCCAGTGAGAGGATTTTAACCAACAAACTGCTCACGTTCTTACCTGCCCACATGACGAGAACCACCACGATGATAATGAGCTCTCCAGCCCTGAGCTGGGCAGCCTGGCCAACCTCCTCCATGGTCACTTCATCTGTGTGAATTTAAACAACCACAGTTCATTCGTATGTTTTCAAAGTCAAAAACATACACAGCTCTGCAGTTATCAAAGTTCAGGCATCGTGACAACATACAAACCACAGAAGAATTATTCAAAGAATTAAGACCATCTTCGAATATCTAATTCATTCTTTAATTAGCCTCAAGAGGATATAAAGCCTAAAGCAAACATTCTTCTCAGCTCAGATATGACCAAACCGTCATAATTTTCATCAAACTGGCTGCTTCCAGCAAAACCAAAGTGGACGCTCTTCAGAAGCCATGCTAGAGGATAACTTCAGGGTTGAGCTCTCCTCTCGCTGGGACAAGACCTCGGGGGTCACTTTCGTGTCTGGAGATTGAAAGCGTCTAGTAATTAAGGCCTTGTTAGTTCAAAGATACCACTCAGCGCTCTGGTCTGTGTTCACTGATTAATCACAGAGGGAAAAGCAAAGTTCTTCAGCGTCCTGCTAATCTGAAGGAGCAGAAATGCACATTTCGTAATGACTGGGAGAAGTTACACTCGTCTCTTTGTGCGCTTCTTCTTTCTCTGAAGAAAACGTCGATACCCTTCAGGTGGAACTGAAATGTTATTGGATGTCTCAGGCAATTCAGTGCAGGGGAAAAGTTGGGGCAGTTTTCATCAATACATGTCACGAGTCCAGTAAGAAAAACAACATGAAGCCACCCTGAAGTGATGGAGAGAGGAGGCCCGCGGAGAGAAAGATTAACTGTCTGTGTTTATTACCCGCTATGGTATTTAGTAAAGTGTAATAGTGCTCGCTCGATTAATTAAGAGTGTAACGTGAGCACTAATGCCTGATGATTAAACAGTTTTTTTTTTGTACAAGCTTCTGCTATCTAACTGACACACATGTCAGCTAAGAGTTAGCCATCCGTAAACCACTCCCTGCTGCGCTCAAGCACATTTCTACCTCAATCCATCACAAATGACAGATTTTAGAGAGATCCTGAAAAAAAGAGTTTAATATCTTAATGAAGAGTGTGCTTTAATTACAATAACTTGATAAATCTACAGATCAGTTTGTGATTTGGTCGAGTTAACTGTTTGTTTATATACAGTGTGTTTCAAAACTTGGGAAAAAGCTATGTGAAAAAATACTAATTATATTGTAACTATTTGATTATTATTATTATTATTATATAATAAATAAAGAGAAAACCGATAAAGAAAATAGAAAAACAACAAAGCAAGCTAGTGTTAGAGGCCCTTTTTGCTTTTTGTTAATTGTATGATAAATAAAAAGAAAAATAGATAGAATACAAAATAATGGAGAAGCTAGTGTTAGTTTTTTTTTAAGAAAACAAGCAGTTAGTAAACGAATAGAGTTCAAGTCTAAAAGGGGCACGTTTTTTTAAGAATAGAACTAGAATAGAGAGTGCTAGAGTTAGAGGATCAAATAAAGATGGATGAGATGTGTCTTTAGTCGATTCTTGAATATGCTATATACACTCACTGACCACTTTATTAGGTACACCTTGCTAGTACCGGGTTTGACCCCCTTTTGCCTTCAGAACTACCTTAATTATTCTTGGCATAGATTCAACAAGGTGTTGGAAACATTCCTCAGAGATTTTGGTCCATATTGATATGATATCACCATGCAGTTGCTGCAGATTTGTCGGCTGCACATCCATGATGCGACTCTCCCGTTCCACCCCATCCCAATGGTGCTCTATTGAATTGAGATCTGGTGACTGTGGAGGCCATTTGAGTAAAGTGAACTCATTGTCATGTTCAATAAACCAGTCTGAGATGATTTGAGCTTTGTGACATGGTGCATTACCCTGCTGGAAGTAGCCATCAGATGATGGGTACACTGTAGTCATAAAGGGATGAACATGGTCAGCAGCAATACTCAGGTAGGCTGTGGTGTTTAAACAATGCTCAGTTGGTACTAAGGGGCCCAAAGTGTGCCAAGAAAATATCCCCCACACCATTACACCACCACCAGCAGCAGCCTGAACTGTTGAGACAAGGCAGGATCCATGCTTTCATGTTCTTTACGCCAAATTCTGACTCTACCATCTGAATGTCGCAGCAGAAATCGAGACTCATCAGACCAGGCAACATTTTACCAGTCTTCTATTGTCCAATTTTGGTGAGCCTGTGTGAATTGTAGGCTCCGTTTCCTGTTCTTAGCTGACAGGAGCGGCACCCATTTTGATCTTCTGCTGCTGTAGCCCATCTGCTTCAGGGTTCGACATTTTGTGTGTTCAGAGATGGTATTCTGCATACCTTGGTTGTATCGAGTGGTTATTTGAGTTACTGTTGCCTTTCTATCCTCTCTAACCAGTGTGCTCATTCTCCTCTGACCTCTGACATTAACAATGCCTTTTCTTCCACACAACTGCCCCTCACATGATATTTTCTCTTTTTCGGAACCATTCTCTGTAAACCCTAGAGATGGTTGTGCGTGAAAATCCCAATAGATCAGCAGTTTTTGAAATACTCAGACCAGCCCATCTGGCACCAGCAACTATTCCACGTTCAATATCACTTAAATGTTGCTAAGTGTGTTGCTGCCATGTGATTGGCTGATTAGCAATTTGTGTTACCAAGCAATTAAACAGTTGTACCTAATAAAGTGGCCGGTGAGTGTGTGTATATATATATATTTTATTTATTATTATTTACTTATTTAAAATGATTCAAAATCCTAAATTGTAGGCCTCACTGTATATTATATTATAATGTTTAACATTATTTTAATTTCCTATTGTATTTTATTAGTGACATAAACCTATGAAAGATTCTACAAATATAATCACAAATATATGTTTAATAGTTGATCAATTGGGTTATTTTTTATTTTAAATCCTAAATCAGTATCTAGAGAATAAAGCAAATATATGTTGTTATACACTACCATTCAAAAGTTTCATTCAGTGTGATTTAAAAAAAAGAAATTCATACTTTTATTCACCGAGGATCCATTAAATTGATCAAGATAAAGCGGCATTAAAGACACTTATAATGTTACAAAATGTTTCACATTAAATTCGTTTTTTTTTTACTATTTATCATGAGAAAAAATGCATTATAGTTTCCACAAAAATATAAGCAAATCAGCATACTTGAATGATTTCTAAAGGATGTGACACTAAAGACTGAAATTCAGCTTGAATCACAAGAATACATTACATTTGATACTATTCTCAAATAGAAAACAGTTAATGTAGTTTTAAAAAAATGTTTTATCAAATAAAAGAAGCCTTTGTGAAAATAAGAGATCTTACTGACCCTAACATTTTTAATAAAAGTGTACATAATTGAATTACATCAAATGAGATGTGCACTAAATGTATTATTATTTTTCAAATTTTTTGTAAGTAAAATTCCCTGAAACAATTGAATTACATCAAATGAGATGTGCACTAAATTATTTATTTTTCAAATTTGTTTGTAAGTACAATTCCCTGAAACTAAATCATAGTTAACTTTTCTTCAAAAGCATGGATGTGAGGGATGAAGAGATATCATCATTTGACATTTCACTGATGTCTGACGTTACACCTGCCCGACTCTAACCTGCATGGCTGAGAGTTTGACACCAGATGTCATCAGCACGGTCCAGTGCCAAAGACTGATGCTCACCCACAAAATGACAAGCATTTCTGGAACATAAACCTCCCCAGCAGATGTTTGTCCAAGTAAGTAGGTCATCGAAGTGGTTTATACAACATAAAATTGACTGTATTGTGTGTTGCTCTAGATAAGACAAGCTCCTAGTAACAGAAAAATCATTGGAAAACGCACAAAAGTGAACACTTTGTGCCCTGAATTATGACACAACATCATTTTTAGAGCGGTTGTATAACCACCTCCCTGCTGTGTTTTTTTCCCTCTACAGAAGTGATTTGACTGTTAGTCATCTTTCAAATGAATCTATTTTCTTAAACTGTACAAATCTCTTGCCATGAATTTGTTTTATCAGCATTGTCTCTTTGCATATATATATATTAGGCCTATTAGTTCCATGCATTTGCATAAAATAGATCATGGGGATTTCAAGCTTCAAAAAGCACCATAAAATTCATAAATGGGATCTATACGTTCATAAACGATGATTCATTCAGACCTGGTTTGTGAACTTGGTCCATCTATTCGCTGAAAGATCTCACTTCAAAGAAGAATCTATTTGTGAGTCAAACATAGCAACATCTCATACAGAACTACAGCTAAAGTCAAATACTTCAGTCAATAATGCAGCAAATTTCATCTTAGTACTCAGTACCTATACTCCTTATTCCAGCACTTCTCATATTATTGCTCCCTTAGCGTGAATCGCTTTCTTTCATTTCGTATTTGTAAGTCACTTTCATAAAAGCATCTGCT